>JAAALK010000287.1:68103242-68218362 GCA_019279435.1 Zizania palustris | reverse complement strand
GTCATTTCTACCTAGACAGACACAGTCCAGTTCAAATGGAGCAAATGAAAGCAAACTTGATGATCAAAGAATTTTATTGTTCTTTTCTTAGTGCCAGGGGTTATTTGTTTGTCCACCTTATACTTTCCAATCAGGCCAAGCCTAGGCATGAAAGCCATTAGAAGCTTAAAGCAATGATTTTGGCATACACTACACTATTCCAGTTCAGACCAACGTGCAATGGTAAGCAGTCTAGAATAGGATAGTGCGACAAACAAACCCACCTGGATCTTTTCACTTGAAGCATGCAAATCATGAAATTTTTGATTTTAACTAAGGTGAACCAATTGTTTGGCATTTTATGAATATCCATGAAGATGTAGAACAATTTTTTCAAGTTGCATTTTTTTTAGCATCCAATGAACAAGGTCTTGCTGTCAAGCAGATAAAAGATAGCTAAAGCCAGTCCTGCCTAAACATGCTAGATTCAAGACTAAGCAGGTGAGCATGATTTGATTTTGAAAGAAAACATCATGCACATGAATGTTCCAGATAAATTAAAAAGAGCTGAGTTGTCATGATGTCATGGATTATAAGCAGGCATATAAGTGCAAAAGATGTAAATGCAATTTCAGTCCACAAGTAATAAATGCACATCAATCTAAAACTGCTCCCCCTCACAAAATGTCGTAAGGGTGACAAATGCCAAGTTCCCCACGCAAGTAAGCAAATCGAGAAGCATCGAGGGGTTTTGTAAAAATGTCGGCAAGCTAGTGTTGGGTATCAACATATTGAAGTTCAATATCACTCTTCTCATTGTGATCTCTGAGAAAATGAATATCTCACATCAATGTGTTTGGTTCTGGAGTGCTGAACCGGGTTGTTTGCAATACAAATAGCACTAGTGTTATCACAGAAAAGTGGAACACTCTTATAATCTAACCCGAAATCCCGCAAAGTGGAAGTCATCCACAAAATCTGAGAGCAACAGCTAGCTGCAGCAACATATTCGGCCTCAGCCATTGATTGTGCAACACTAGACTGTTTGCGGGAAGACCAGCAAACCAATGAAGTACCCAGAAAATGACAAGTACCAGAGGTACTCTTCCTATCAATCCTACACCCAGCAAAATCCGCATCGGAATAACCTCGAAGACATAAAGATGAAGATGCTGAATACCATATGCCAAATTCAAGGGTGTGTTTGAGATACCTTAAGATGCGCTTTACCGCTTGGCGGTGCGAAGCTCGTGGTGAAGCCTGAAAACGAGCGCACAGACACACAGCGAAGTGTATGTCCGGCCTCGTAGCAGTCAAGTAGAGGAGGGGGCCGATCATGCTTCGGAACTCCTTCTAATCTACGGCTTCTCCATCTTCGTCAGGATCCAATGCTACAGATGTAGCCATTGGAGTGGCGAGGGGCTTCGCATCGGACATGTCAAACTTCTTGAGCAGGTCCTTGGTGTACTTCGTCTGGTGGACGAAAGTACCTTATTTGCTTTGCTTGATTAGCAAACCAAGGAAAAATGTAAGCTCGCCCATCATTGACATTTCAAATTCCCTGCTCATGGTAACTGCAAACTCGGCAACCAAAGCATGAGAAGAGCCACCGAAGATGATATCATCCACATAAATCTGAACTAGGAGGAAATCTTTGCCATGCTTGAGAGTAAACAAAGTTTTATCAACAGAGCCCATCACATACCCTCGCTCAAGCAGAAAAGACTTAAGTCTGTCATACCACGCCCGAGGGGCCTGCTTGAGTCCATAAAGAGCCTTATGAAGTTTAAGGACTTTATGTGGGTACTTTGGGTTTTCAAAACCAGGGGGTTGTTTTACATAAACATCTTCACCTATGAAGCCATTAAGAAAAGCACTTTTGACATCCATTTGATAGAGTTTGAATCCCCGGGATGTCGCAAAGGCAAGCAAAATCCTAATGGCCTCAAGGCGAGCAACAGGTGCAAAAGTTTCAGTAAAATCAATCCCTTCTAGTTGAGAAAAGCCCTGAGCTACAAGTCTAGCTTTGTTTCTAACTATAGTCCCATCCTCCCCTTGTTTGTTTTTGAAAATCCATTTTGTTCCAATGAAATGAACATTTGGTGGAGGATCAACTAAAGTCCAGACTTGGTTTCTCTCAAAATTTCAAGCTCTTCATGCATGGCATTGATCCAACTAGAATAAAAAAGTGCATGACTAACATCTAAGGGCTCGAAAGAAGCAACAAAAGCAGCATTAGTGAAATGGGCATGAGAACGTGTTACCCTTTGATCAGCTCACCAATGATCTGCTCGGAAGGGTGCATCCTTTGAACATGATGTGGAGCCTCGCGGCGGGATGCAGTCTCCCCCTCAACTTGTGCGTTGGAGTGGTCCAAGATGACCGATGTTGAGGTAGTCGCTTCGGGCCCTCGTGCTGAAGTAGTTGAAGCGGGGTCAGCTTCGGGGGTTGATGTCGAGGGTAGTAGGGGTTCATCCTCGAAATCTCCGGGATCTTCTTCTTCGAATAAGGTCTGTTCCATGTCGTGTTCATTTGCCTGTTCAAAAGCAGAACTAACAAAGGGGGTTGATTCATCAACGTCACATCACATGACTCGATGACAGTGTTAGTCTCTAAGTTATAAACACGATAAGAATGACCATGAGTAGTGTAACCCAAAAAGATCCCGTCAGAAGATTGCGACTCAAATTTATCCAAGTTACCACGTTTTAGGATAAAGCAGCGACAGCCAAAAACTCAAAGATGAGTAACCTTGGGCTGTCTCCCAAAACGCAGCTCATAAGATGTCAAATTTAAAATTGAGCGCAAGAAGATTCGGTTAGAGATGTAACAAGCAGTGTTCATGGCCTCAGCCCAGAATTTTCTAGGAGTCCTATGCTCATCAAGCATCGTTCTAGCCATCTCAACCAAAGTGCGGTTCTTCCTCTCAACAACACCGTTCTGTTGAGGAATCCGCGGAGCAGAGAATTGATGTTCTATGCCATGCTCCATGCAAAAGTCAACAAAGAGACTATTTTTGAACTCAGTGCCATTATCGCTTCGAATGAATTTCAATGCACCAGGGAGTTCAGTGAAAAGTCTCAAAGCCAAGCTCCGAAAGTGTGAAAACACTTCATCCTTGCTGGCAAGAAGGAAGACCCAAGAGTAGTGAGAGAAATCGTCGATAATAACTAATACATACCACTTGCCGCCTAAAGAACTAACCCGAGAAGGACCTACAATGTCCATGTGGAGAAGTTCTTCGGGTTGTTCAGTCATCACTGTGGTGACTGGCGAATGCGAAGCAGCAATCATTTTTCCGTGACGACAAGGAGCGCAAACTAAATTCTTCTTAAACTTGAGCTTGGGCAATCCTCGGATCAGACCTAGGGCGCTCAGACGAGCGAGCAACTCAAAGCTCATATGCCCCAGTCTCCTATGCCACTTCCAAAGCTCAGAAGTCGAATGTGCAACAAGGCAGTGAGAAGAACCAGATGACTCTGAAAAATCAGCTCTAAAAACTCTCCCAACTCTAAAGATCTTACACACCACAACGCCATCAGAATTGAGCACTTGCGAAGTATCGCGATGGAATCGCACTTCGAAGCCCTCATCAAGCAACTGAGATACAGACAACAAATTGTATCCCAGATTTTCAACCAAAGCAACATCTTTGAGAGTGAAATTCGAGTTAATTCTTACCACACCTTTACCTTTCACTCTACTCTTTCGATTGTTTCCGAAGGTGATATGTTCCCTTTGCTTGGTTGTGGTGAGGCTGGAGAACCATGCTGGATCTCCGGTCATGTGGCGCGAACAACCGGAGTCCATGATCCACGTGCCCTCCAAACCTCGATCTGTCGCCTACACATGATAAGAATGTCTCGATCGCTCAGTGCTGGGGTGAGTGAAATAATGACGAGGCATCCAGCACTGAGTGACACGAGTAGTAGGCACAGTAAAAGTAGACGGTCTACGCACATAATAATCAGAATGATGCAAAGTGCGAGGTCTACCTACATGCTGTGATCGAACAACATGTCGAGGTCTCCTACTCTGACGAGGTACAAAGCTACTCGCCCGAGGTCTACCACCATATGGAACATGGTGAACACTTCGAGGAGCAAAACCTCTCCGAGAAGCACGAGGAGCCTCAAAAGCAGGACGATAGTACAACTCAGACTCATGCATACCTAAAGATGGGTAATGCATGTCCTGGTAACTCATCGCCTGAGAGCGTCGCTCATCCTTGATGCGACGAAAACAGAACCCAACCAAATGACCCGCCCACTGACAGTAGGAACAGTGAAAAACTCTCCTGGGGGCACTCTCATGGGTCACAGGAGCAACTCTCACAGGCTCCTTGGGTTTTCTCTGAGTGGTTTTCTTGGGAGGATTTTTCTTGGCAGGAGGAGTGGTTTTCTTTTGAGCTTGGGTAGGTTTCTTGGCTGGTGGGTTGTCTAACAGAGCTCTTTCTTTCTCTAAGGTAGTGGGAGAGGTGAAAACAGTTTTGGTCTTACTGTCTGAAGATATCCTCTCAAAACCCAAACCTAGAGCTACCCCTGCTCTGTCAGCACACAACTTGGTCTTGGCCAAGAGCAAATCCATCCTACCCTTTCCCTCAGTGCATTTATTAACCACGGAAAGGAGGTATTCATTTTCAGACATGAGGTTTTCAGCTCGCTCTCTAACAGTGCCTAGCTGGTCCTCAAGGGTAATGCAAGTGTCACAAACAGGTTGCATATCCTTAGAACTACCGGCCCTCTCCAATCTAGCCTCTAAATCATGAACATGCTTATCACGTAAATTAATGCTTTCGCGCAATAAAGAACAGTTCATGCAATCAATAACATCATGAGGTCTAGAATCCACCTCCAAAAGCTGCTTCTGTGCAGTCTCAAGCTCAGAAAGAGTTTGAGCATGAACAGAACGCAACTGAGCAAGCTCACTCATGACAACAGAACAGGATTCACATTCAGCATCATCAAATTTAGACTTAAGCATGGCATATTCAGTAGAAATAGTTTCTAGCCTAAGTCTAAGGTCTTTTCTTTCTCTAGCGGCTTGCACAAGTAATCTATCCTGACCAAGAACTACTTCATTCAGCTCATCTAATTTAATCAGCAGCTGGTCAGATGATAGAGTTACCTCAGATGAGTCAAGCTCATCGCCGCTGTGATCGCTGTCGGCCATGAAGCAAAGGCCGGTGAAGTCTCGTCCCTTCTTGTCCTTCTTGTCCTCCTTCCTTGGGGACTCCTCCTCCTCAGAGCTCGACTCCTCAGTTGAGGACGTGTCGATGTCGCTGAGAGCAGCAACAAAGGCTCTGGAAGCGGCCTTGGCTACTTTCTTAGCCATCTTGCCGCGCTTGCCCTTCACAAAGGGTTTCCTCTCCTTCTTGTGGTATTTGGGGCGCTCACTCTCATCTCTTTTCTTGAGCTTAGGGCAGTTGGCCTTAATATGAGAAGTGTCGCCACACTCAAAGCAACCACTAAAACCACTTCTCCTCTGATCCCGTCTCTCATGATGAAAACGGGTGAACCTTCTGGCAATGAGAGCAAGCTCATCATTATCCAGAGTGTCCACCTGCTCCTTTGTGACGGAGACCAGGGAGGACAAAGCAAAACCATCTGCAAGAACACAAGTGCCAGATGTGCTTGGTTCTGCAGTGGTGCCATGGCTAGTGCTAGAAACCAATGCCAATGGCTGTGGCAAAGAGCTTCTGTGCACAGCAAGAGATGCCTTGGCAATCTCTGTGGACTTCAGCTTGCTAAAGAGCTCATCACAAGTCAATGTGTCATAACCTGTGGACTCCTCAATGCTGGATATCTTCACTTCCCATATGCTACGGTCAAGAGCATAGAGAAGCTTGATAGCCCTATCATGATCACTGTAAGAAAGCGTCCCGTTGGACCGCAAGTTACTCACTATCGCGTCAAAGAGAGAAAACATGGCATCTATAGATTCACCAGGTGCCTGCACAAACAGCTGATACTGTTGGTTGTAGGTGCTTTGGCGCCTGACCTTAATCTGAGTAGAGCCCTCATGAAAGACAGTGAGAGTTGTCCAAATCTCCCTAGCAGTCCTAAGGTGCTGCACCCTATCGAACTCACTTCTACTCAAACCGATGAACAATATATTTCTTGCCTTGGAGTTGGCATTATACTGATCCTTCTCAGTCTGAGAGGTGCGAGTCTCAGGGATGGAGTATTGTGAGTCCACAATCTCCCAAATTGCATTTCCTTGGCTTAACAAGTAAGCCTCCATGCGCACCTTCCAGTATGCAAAATCTGTCCCATCGAACAAAGGAATTTTACTGCCTCTATCCATGTCGCCAACAGATCACAAAACCGGTTAAGGTCAACTGGTGATCTTAACCCGCTCTGATACCAATTGTTGGACCGGAAACGGTGACCAGAGGGGGGGTGAATGGGAGCTTTTAAAAATTCAGGCTAAAGACAGCCTTCGGTTTTAATCCTGTCTTCTGCGGAACAGGCTTCGAACACTACCTTCGAAGGTCTGGTTCGGAGGTACTTCGACAGCACCGAACACAGGCTTCGCAGGAGCAAAAGTTCGAAGCCAAGAAGACTTCGCTCCACTAACAACCCTCGAAAATCTACTCCGCTAAGTCAGTGCAGGCTCCGCACACGGGGTGCTTCGAGCAGGCTTCGCACTTCACCCTTCGCAAGAGTGGACAGCCCTCTGAGGACTTCGACCAAGTACTTGGCAACAACAACTGGTGCTGGGCTTCGTACACGAAGGTCTAAACGAACACTACACGGACACCGCTAAGGGCTTCGACACGAGAAGCAGAACGGGCTTCGATCAGGGGTTCGCTAGTAATCTGTGAGGTCTGGCCTCAAGTTACACAGAGCGAACGCACGCTGAAAAACACACTTCGCACAGAAACAACCTTCGCCTAGATAGGCTTCGGTGCACTATAACTAGCGAGGTATGTAACACGAGCTCAAGCAAAAAGCACAAAGAAGCAGGGCTTCGCCGCTTGAACAAGGAACACAATAAAATGAACTCTGGATGAATACAGCGAGGTATGTGGCTACAGGAGCTCAACAGTAAATGCTCAAAATGTTAAATGTTACCTACCGAGCCCCCATATTTATAGCCCACAGTTCACCCAAAGGAATTGACTACATTACCCCTAGGGTTTACAAAGGATTTGTCTCTACAGAACTAAGGGGTACAAAAGGTAGTCCACCTTTATTCTGGAGGCTTCTCTGTCAGCTTTGCAGAGGGGACAGCGTCAGCTTTTTACAGAACAGACAGTGTCAGCCTTTGCAGTCTTTGACCTTCTGGAGCCTCCCTTCGCACGCGAGGGTGCGGTAGCTTCGGCGAGAAGCCTTGAGCCTGTTGGCCTTCGCTTCGCCGAAGATGGCCTTCGATACAGTGACGGTTTTGAGCCGAAGCCGTCAAAGCCCTTGGGCCTTCGCACCAACACCTCCGGAGTGGACCACCACGGCTTCGCAGCTTCACCCAGCTCGAACTCCGTCAGTCCGTGTACCGAAGCCATGCAGGCCGAAGCACCTCAAGTCAACCTTGCTCCGGAGCTAGCCTCGCTCCGAAGCCTTCCTCACTCCGAAGCCCCACCTTCGGAGTACCACCCTTCGAAGTCCCTCCTTCGTCCAAGGCCTCCGCACGAAGCATTCCATGAGCCCTTCGTCGCAGTGCCTCTCCCCGAGCACACTCCTCGACGAGCCTCACCCGGACCATGCCTTCGATGCGCCTTGACTTCTGAGACCTTCGTCGGGAACCTTCGAATGTCTCCCTCCGGAGCACACTTCGAACTCCTTGCCTCCGCAGAGGACTTGATCCATCCAACTCCGGAGTTACTCCATTCGGAGTACCTTCGAAGTGCCTCACCTCCGAGGACTTTGACTCGGAGTACCTTCAGCCGGAGCCACGCTCCGCACTCTCTGCCTTCACCTGGCGTGCCTCGACCCGAGGACCGACCCGGACCACCTTCGCAGCCACCGTGACGGAGCTCCCCGCTCCCCTGGCATCAAGCCTCCCGCTTGACCCAGGTTCACCTGCTACGAACCTTGTCCGTCGCCTCCGAAGTCCCTACGCACCACAGACAAGCAGACAAGTGTATCCAGTACTCCGGAGACCTCTCCGGGTTAGCAACCTCCGGTACACACTCTGGTGTACCGCCCAAAGTACCGAAGCCTTCGGTACACACCCAGTCATCGTGTACTGTCGGACCCCTCCGACAAGCACACTCCGCTGCACAGCTGCAGCAACCAGCCACCGAACACCCTTCGGTGAAACCACCTCCGAACACCCTTCGGAGGTACAACCTCCGAAACCCCTCCAGAGGTACCCTCCTCCGAACACCTTCGGAGGTACAACCTCCGAACACCCTTCGGAGGTACCCTTCGAACCAGAGGGTAAAAAGCCTGTCAATCACTCATCACAAACACTGAAACCAACCCTTGGTTTCTCAGTTTTACTTAAAGTCTTAACTGATACTAGGATGCCAGTAGCCTACTCCTCGGGTGGAGCATATAAGTCATACTCCTTGGTCTCTTCATGAGCTTACTAGGAGACTACCTAAGTCTCCATAGACCGCGACCAACAATCGAGCTCATATAGGTGTGTTCTTTCAAGAATACTCTGCAGGATAGCATCTTCACTAATATAGCCAACAGAACACATTAAGACAGTCGTCAACCTGCCTAGCAGTTTCTGAGAGTATTGCATCTTCACTTAGAGTGGGTTAAAATTACTCTCTGTAGTTAACTAATGGCTTGTTCTTCCCAGGTCCTAATTCACGGGATCGCCGATCATATAGGTTGGGTTACTACCATAGTATAACTCACATGGGTCTCATACCCATCTCCTTCGATGCATTGTCTATCACATTCCGTGATAATCCCTTTATAAAGGGATCTGCCAGGTTTTTAGATGTTTGGATATAATCCAATGTTGTAACTCCGGAGTTTCTCAACTTCCTGACAGATTTCAATCATCTCTTTACATGTCTAGACGATTTCATGTTATACTTAGAACTATTCACCTTGACAATGACCATTTGATTGTCACAATTCATAAGGATAGCTGGCACTGGTTTTTTAACCACAGGTAAATCCATCAATAGATCACGCAGCCATTCTGCTTCAACAGTGACTGTGTCTAGTGCCGTGAGCTCTGCTTCCATGGTTGACCTCGTCAATATGGTCTGTTTGCAAGACCTCCATGAAACAGCTGCACCTCCAAGAATGAACACATATCCACTCGTGGCTTTGATCTCATCAATATCAGAGATCCAGTTTGAATCACTATAACCCTCCAGTACCGAAGGGTACCCAGAATAGTGAAGTCCAAAACTCATAGTACCTCTTAGATAGCGCATGCCAATGATCATCTCCCGGATTAGAAGTAAACCGGCTCAATTTGCAAACAGCAAAAGAGATGTCAGGCCTAGTAGCACTAGCTAGGTACATAAGAGATCCAATGATCTGGGAGTATTCTAATTGATTCCTAGCAACTCTCTTGTTCTTTCGAAGTAACAAACTAGGATCATAAGGTGTTGGAGAAGGCTTACTGTCCATATAGCCAAAGCGGCTTAAGACCTTTTCCACATAATGAGACTGCAAAAGTGTAATCCCATTCTCATCCCTTATTAGCTTGATGTTCAGAATTACATCAGCCACTCCCAGATTCTTCATATCAAAATTTTGAGACAAGAAAGTTTTGATCTCTTTTATCACATTAATACTTGTCCCAAAGATCAGTATGTCGTCGACATATAGGCACAAAATAACTCCCCCACCCCCACCATAGCGATAGTATACACATTTATCTGCCTCATTGACTGCAAAGCCCACAGATGTTAAAGTTTTATCAAACTTCTCATGCCACTATTTAGGAGCTTGTTTCAGACCATACAAAGATTTTAATAGCTTGCACACATTGCCTTCTTGACCTTTTACTACAAATCTATCAGGCTGATCCATGTAAATTTCCTCATCCAGCTCTCCATTAAGAAAAGATGTCTTAACGTCCATCTGATGAACGAGAAAACCATGTGAGGCAGCCAAAGAAAGTAGTACTCGAATAGTGGTCAATCGAGCAACAGGTGAGTAAGTGTCAAAGAAATCTTCGTCTTCTTTCTGGGTATAGCCCTTGGCTACAAGTCGAGACTTATACTTTTCAATAGTACCATCAGGCCTAAGCTTCTTTTTGAACACCCACTTGCACCCTACAGGTTTGCAACCATAAGGTCGTTCTGTCACTTCCCAAGTCCTATTAGCAATAATGGAATCCATCTCGCTACGGATAGCCTCTTTCCAGTAGTCTGCATCAGGAGATGCATATGCTTCTGACATAGACGTGGGAGTGTCATCCACAAGGTACACAGTGAAATCATCACCAAAGGATTTATTTATCTTTCGTCTCTTGCTCCTCCTAGGAGCTTCACTGTCATCCTCCTCAGGAACAGTTTCATGTGTTTGTTCAGAAAATTCACGCGGTGTGATTGAATTGGGAATTGTCTCAGGAGTTTGACTAGAAGTGCTACGAGTATCTTTCATTGGAAATATGCTATCAAAAAATGTCGCATCTCAAGACTCCGTAATTGTACCAACATGCATGTCTGGTACCTCAGATTTTACTACTAAAAATCTATAGGCAATACTGCGATGAGCATATCCTAGAAAGACACAATCCATAGTTTTAGGTCCAAGCTTGCACTTTTTAGTTATTGGTACATTGACTTTCGTCAAGCAACCACATGTGCGCAAGTAAGAAAGTGATGGTTTTCTTCCAACCCACATCTCGTATGGGGTTTTGTCCTTATTCTTGTTAGGAACTCTATTTAATACATGACAAGAGGTCAGTAACGCCTCCCCCACCATGCCTCAGATAATCCCGCAGTGTCTAACATGGCATTAACCAAGTCAGTCAAGGTGCGGTTCTTTCTTTCGGCAATCCCATTTGATTCGGGTGAATAGGGAGGTGTTCTCTCATGTATAATCCCATGTTTCTCACAGAATAAGTCAAACTCATTTGAAAAATACTCTCCACCACGATCCGACCTAAGTCTTTTGATCTTTCTCTCTAGTTGATTTTCAGCTTCTACCTTATAAATTTTAAAATAGTCAAGAGCATCATCTTTCGTTTTTAATAGATAAACATAGCAGAATCTAGTCGCATCATCAATTAGCGTCATGAAGTATTGTTTTGCACCCTTTGTTAACACGCCATTCATTTCACAAAGATCTAAATGTACGAGTTCTAGTGGTGCCAAGTTTCTTTCCTCGACTGCCCTATGAGGCTTACGAGGTTGCTTTGACTGCACACAACTATGGCACTTAGAACCTTTAACAATGGAAATGTTTGGAATTAAGTTCATACTAGAAAGCCGAGACATCAAACCAAAATTTATATGACATAAACGTGAGTGCCAAACATTGACATCATCACCAACATTGCCACATATATGGTTCACAGATTTATTGCAGAAATCAGAAAGGGAAAAGCGAAACAAGCCACCACATCTGTAGCCTTTACTAATAAATAGTCCATGTTTCAACACGACTACTTTATTAGACTCAAACACCAATTTAAACCCATCCCTACATAGACGGGAGCCACTAACTAGATTCTTGTTGATAGAAGGGACATGTTGCACGTTCTTCAGCTGCACGATCTTTCTCGAAGTAAACTTCAGATCTACCGTGCCAACACCATGAACAGAAGCATGAGACCCATTCCCCATTAGGACGGAAGAATCCCGAGTGACCTGGTAAGAAGAGAACAAAGAGATATCAGCACAGACATGTACATTAGCCCCTGTATCAACCCACCAATTGGTAGACTGATCAACTGAAAGAACGGTAAGAAAATTACAATACCCGTTCCCATCTTCAGTATTGCCAATGGTCACATTGACAGACTTTGAAGTCTGTCCTGCAGGAGCTTTCATCCCTTTGCGATGTGGACACTTCTTGGCCCAATGGACAACTTCTCCCCATACAAAGAAATGCTTCGCATCTGTGTTACTCTTCTTCTTCTTGTAGTTGGTAGTTTGTTTGACTTTGAATTTCCCTTTGTTCTTGCCTGAGGGTTCATGCACCACATTGGCACTCGATTGCCCCTCACCTTTTGCCGCAGCGTCCTTTTCCCTGGCTTTCTCCTCAACATCAAGAGACCTTATCAAACTCTCAACAGAGAATTCATGTCTCTTGTGTTTGAGTGCAGTACCGAAACTCCTCCATGAAGAAGGTAATTTCGCAATAATGCAAGCAGCCACAAACGTGTCGGGTAAGGCACACTTTAGGAGTTCGAGTTCCTTAGCAATGGCCTGTAATTCATGAGCCTGATCCACTACAGAACGATTATTAACCATCCTGTAATCATGAAATTGCTCCATGACATACAGGTCATTGCTGGCATCAGTAGCATCGAATTTCGCATTCAGTGCATCCCATAACTCCTTCGCGTCTGTCATGTGCATATACACCTCGCACAGACGATCAACAAGAATGCTAAGAATGCATCCTACAAAGATTGTAGTGGCATCCTTGAACTCTTTCTCTTTTTTAGCAGAAAGATCTCCTTCAGGTTTGCCACTACTAACCACAAAGTGACTTTGATCTGCCATCTCTTGAAGTGCACACCGGCAAATTTCTCCAGCCTCAGTGCATCGGAAAATCCAGCCATATCAAAACCACAGTGCCTATAATAAGGTTTTTGGATTGTTGGAAATAACAACACTATTAGGTTTAACTTATTCCACAAATAAATCATGACGTGAAACAGATGAATACATATAACCATGGTATACTAGTACACTATACACATGAACAAGAATAATGTACCGAACGTGGTAAGAACGTACCAGATGTTAACGGTTGAAGCAGTCACAGATCGGACTGGTACCACGACGACGACGCGCGGTACCAGACGACGGCGACGACGGCGACGACGAGCAGCACTCGAGCGAAGAGGAAGACGAGCCGTGGTGGACGAACGCGAGCAGTCGCGCAGAGCGCTTCCCAAAAACCTTATTCGCCCTCTCCCGGTGCAGGATCTCGAAGGCGACGGGTTCCAGAGACCTGCTCTTCCGCTCAACGGTGCACGTCGATGAGAAGAACGAAGTAGTCTACGAAAGGTAGCACAACACAGAGGAGATCGGTGAGACTCTTCAGTTCTTTCTTGCGCAGGCAGTCGCTTGGTTTTAGTGGAGGAGAAATAGACGCGTGATCAGGGTGTCTCCACGTTCTCCACTAATAACTGCTCCGAAGATGAATCGGAGCCATTCCAAAAATTACGCCCGCAGCAAAACGGAACTACAAAAGGGAGCCGTGTCTGCGCAAGCAATCGGAGCCGATTTCGGTGGACCATTCACGCGCATGTCATGCGCCCGCGCCCCCCAGCCCCGGCCCGTGCCCGAGCCTGGCCCAGTCCGGCGAGGCGAGGCGAGCGAGCGCGCGCGTGTGTTTCTCTAGTCTCCTCTCACCCACATAGGTCTAGTTGCAAGGAGAGCATCATCCCTTATAAGCTGGTCTCCCTCTCCTAGAACTAGCAAGGTGGGACTAAAGGTTCACATGCTCCCTCTACATGGTGGGCCTTTGAGATTTTTCCAGGAATTATTCTTCAAATAAATTTGGGCCAAGCCCATTTATTCAACAGGAATACCCTTCTTCATCGTCGACCTCATCATCGTCGCCTTCTATAATGCCATTGTACTGTGCCATGGCGTCGTCCTCAAGCTCCAAACCCGAAGGTACTTAACCCTAAATCTCTTTGTTTTAACCTAAGAACTATGCCATATTCATCTTAAGTATTTACCTAGCTAGTTCCTAGCACTAGTGATCCCCTAAGGGCAAATCCATCAATGATTGATGGTATTAGAGCTATCTAAGGTTGGGCTAGCTAGGGTTAGTTTTGGTGTCGGCCCTAAGCTAACGCTACCACCACGCTAAGGTTTCTTCCTTAGCTTCCCGTAGAAAACCGCTAAGAAACCCTAAGATCAACAGACTAAGGTTTGAGAAATAAGGTTACTTCTGAGGACCCTCCGCTGCTTGCCATTGGTTGCCGATGCACGGAGACACTCGGTCGTCCTGGATCTGGCCGAAGCAGGACCATCATGGACCATATCGATGGAGGCTCGCTCACCCTCAAGTGAGCAAACGCTTCGATGAGTGGACCCGTGGGCGGTGCTCAGCCTCCGTCGCCATACGCTCATCGCTGCTCTCTCACTCGCTGCCTCTCTCCCATGCTCGCTCGAGGGCGAATGAGCTAAGGTTTGGTTGGCTAGCGTGGCACAAAAGTTTTATTCGGGTGCCAATCACGTGTTGTCGTTGATCTCAGATCAATGGTCAACGTTGATCAGGCCCAGATACAACCCAAACGGGATGGTGAAATCATGACCTAGGCCCAGGTTGTAGCATGTGCACGTGCGGTGCGCATGTAGCGCCCTGGGCCGGGGCCGATTTCGGTTGTGGGCTGAGAATTTTGGCATAGTGCAGACCAATTTTTGTTTTTTGTTTTTTAGAATTTAGTAATTGCTTTTCCATTTTAGTATTTTATAGAAATTAAGAAATGTTCAAAATTAATGAAAATTAAGTTTAAGCTACGGTTAAATTTTGAGAATTTTACAAACGTTTTCATGGTATTTTCTAATTTAAATTTGGTCCAAGGACTATATTTAATTGGGAAATAATTGATTTAGAATTTTGATTAAGTTTTAAATTTAGAAATTTTGCTACTGTTTAAGAAGTGTATAAATTATGTTTAAGTCTTTCATTGTGTTTACACTATTTATATTCATCCATGTGCATCCATACTATTTTAAGCATTATTTATTTTGCTGATTAAATTTGAACCAACTAGATAATTTGATTAGTATGATGAATAATTTTGTTCCATATAGTAATTTTATCTTCTGACCAACGTTGGTGATAAAGTTATTATGACTAAGTTGAATTAATTCTATTTCTGCCCAATGATGATGTAGAATTACTTTCTTTTAATTATGTCACATGTTAAAGTTTGACCAAAGTTAAATTTTCCATGTATTATGTTATGTATGTTGTTTAACACCCTTTGACAATTGTTGCTTATCAGGCAATATGCTAAGTTAGCTCTCTGTCATTGAGCCTCTCTCTATGGTGAGAACTACAGTTCATGGAAAGAAAACACTAAGATAGCGCTTGCGCTAAGGAACATGATCTTGCATTGACACATGATTGTCTCATTGAGCATATAGAGCATATGATCCATGATGGTGAGAGCCATGAGGCTTTTTCCACAAGGTCACAAGATTTCACAGATATACAAATGAAGTATGACATAGATCATACTAAGTGGAATTAGTCAAATCACAAATGCCTAATGGTCATTAAGAGATCCATCATGGAGGCTATTAGGGGTTCTATCCCATATTGCGATAATGCAAAAGAGTATCTCAAGAAGGTGAATAGTCAGTACACTAGCTCTTCAAAGGCATATGCTAGCTCTGTAGCAGAGGAGTTAGAGAGCACATACTTAGAATGAGCAACATAGTTTTGAAGTTGAAGCTAATGGACATGGATCTCAAGAACGATTTTGTCGTATATTTGATTATGATGTCTCTCTATAAGGATTTTGAGCATTTTGTGATCAACTACAACTCGCAGTCAGAATGCTGGAGTTTGGAGGAATTGATTTCCAATTGTGTGCAAGAAGAAAAGAGAATTAATAAGGCATGTGGTGATTTAGTTCACTATGTGCAGTATAATAAGGGGAAGAAGCATTTTTCTCCTAAGAAGAACTATAAGAGTTATTATAATGACTCTAAATACTTTTCTTGTAAGCAAAAGAAAAGGCTCCCTTTAAGGAACATGATGTCTCGAAGGGCGCATGTAGATATTGCAAAAAGGAGGGGCACCACATGAAGGATTGTGTGGAGTTCTTAAAATGGATGAACAAGAATGATAATGATGAAATTACATGAATAGATGAGTGTTTGTACTTAGAATATTCTACTACTACTCAATGGATTGACTCAGGTGGAACTATCATGTTGTCAATTCTTTACAGGGATTTACTACGAAAGAACGTTAGCAAGAAGAGAAAGAACAATTAGAGTTGCTAATAACATCGAGGTAGAAGTTGAAGCCATTGGAGAACTCTCATTAGAAATTAGCAATTGTTTTACTATTCTTTTGCATGATGTACTCGGCGAATGTCATAAGTGTTAAAAACATCTTGTCATTTGGGACATATTTCGAGGGGGGATTGGATGCCTTGTTAAGGAATCATTTCTTTTGTCTTTATAATTTTCAGACTTTAAGAAATGTATCGATTGCATTAAAGGCAAATACGTCAAACAAATTAAGAAAGACGCAAAGTGAGGCACAAGAGTTTTAGAAATAATTCACACAGACAGTTGTGGTCCATTTCCTGTGATATATATGGATGGTTATGATTCATTCATAACATTTACAGATGATTATTCGTGCTATGGTTATGTTTATCCAATTAAAGAGCGATCAGAAGATTTTGATAAATTTAAGATATTTACGGATAAAGTAGAAAATCATTATGATCTAAAGATTAAAATAGTAAGATCTGATCATGGGGGAGTACTATGGTTGGCATACCCCTTATGGCCAAATTCCAGAACCTTTTGCTAGGTTTCTTCAGGAAAATGGCATAGTAGCCCAATATTTTACGTTGGGCGAATCTTAGTAAAATGGAGTGGCAGAAAGACGCAATCGTATATTAATGGACATAGTAAGAAACATGTTAAGTTATTCCATTCTACTAATTAACTTGTGGATGGAGGTGCTAAAAACCGCCATTCATATTCTTAATCAGGTCCCTAATAAGTCAGTGTATAAAACACCATATGAATTATGGACTAGACGAAAGACGTGAGTCTTCACCTAATTATTTAAGAGTGTGGGGTTGTCCTGCTGAGGCTAAGGTATTTAACACAAATATTGGTAAGTAATATTCTAAGACAGTAAGTTACCATTTTATTGGCTATCCAGACAAGTCTAAGAGTTTTCGTTTCTACTATCTTGATACACACTAAATTTATAGAAACAATACATGCAGTCTTTTTAGAATATTGATCAGGAGAGAAAGATACTTAGAGAAATTAGCCTTAAAGAAATACAGGTCTGTGTACCCATTCCTATGATTCAAGATTCATTTTTTCATGTACCTATGGTAGAACCAATTTGTCCAGCATCTAAGGTTGGACCATCATTAGCAGCACCTATTGTTCATGAGGCTCGTGTTGTTTAGGAATCTATAGTTATAAATGTTTCTAATGAAGAATAAGAAGAATAGCTCCCACATTTAGAAAATGATGTGTCAATTCAATAGAACATTGTGAGACCACAAAGAGTAATAAGGTCAACTATTCCTAATGATTGTAAGGTTTATATGAGTGAAGAAATTCAAATGGACGGTGATCCTGCCTCCTTTGAAGAATCCATGAAAAGTTCCCACTCATCTAAATGGCTTAAGGCTATGGAGGATGAGATGAGGTTTATGAGTACCAATAAAATCTAGAAATTAGAAGAGATTCCTAAAAGAGCCAAAATAGTAGGCTATAAATGGGTATACAAGATCAAACGTGACTCCTAAAGAATATTGATAGATTTAAGGCCAGATTTGTGGTAAAAGGCTTCACTCAAAGAGAAAGAATAAATTATAATGAGACATTTAATCTGTCTCATCTAAGGATTTATTTAGAATTATTATGACATTAGTGACACATTATGACTTAGAATTACATCACATGAATGTAAAGATGACATTTCTCAATGAGGATCTAAATAAGAATATCTATATGGCACAACCCAAAGGGTTTTGTCATAAAATGGAAAGAAAATTTGGGATGTCATTTAACCAAGTCCATTTATGGACTAAAATAGGCCTCTAGACAATGGTACCTCAAATTTGATAAGACCATAAAAAATTTGGGTTTAAGGAAAATGTTTAGGACAAATGCATTTATACTAAGTTTAAGATTGGAAAATTTATTTTCCCTGTTCTATACGTGGATGACATCTTGCTTGCAAGTAGCGATGTCAGTCTACTATTAAACACCAAAAAGTTATTGTCCTCATATTTTGATATGAAAGATCTTGGTAAAACTTCCTATGTATTAGTTATTGAGATTCACTGAGATAGAAATAAGGGGTACTTAGATTATCGCAGAAGACATACTTAAAAAAGATTATAAGAAAATATAACATGCATGCATGTAAGCCTACGCCTGCTCTAATAATCAAGGATGATAAGTTTGGGAACTTTCAGTGTCCCAAGAACTAGTATAAGATTAATCAAATAAAATCAGTTCCATATGCTTCTACTGTTGGAAGGTTGATGTATGCTCAAGTTTGCACTCGCCGTGACTTAGCTTTTGCTACCAACTTACTTGGCAGATATTAGAAAAATATAGGCATAGATCACTGGAAATAAGTTAGCCTTAAGATATATACAAAGCATAAAAGGTCTCATGCTAATATATGAAGGATCAGAGATACCCTCGAGATAGTGGGTTATTCAGACTTAGACTTTGTGGGGTACGCAGATACTAAGAAATCCATGTCAGGTTATATATTCACACTCACAAATGGAGTTGTATCGTGGAAAAGCTCCAAACAAAATGGTCGTATATTATGAGGCCACTAGACATACACAATAGTTTAAGAAATTTGTTCCCAGTCTAAGAATGATCAACAATATTAAAAAACCACTTGAGTTATACTATGACAATGAGCTAACAATATTATACTCCCATAAACAATAAGAAGAGTGATGTTGTCAAATACATCAATATTAAATATTATGTTGTTAAGGAAAAAATCTAAGATCAAACTATAAGTCTAGAGCATATAAGTACCAAGCGAATGCTTATAGACCCACTTACAAAAGGCTTACCACCTAGTGTGTTCTAGTGTATTTAGAGAACACTTAGCCGATATAGGTTTAAGGGAAAGCTTATGATCTTTGGATTCCGAGGGTCCAAAAATAAGTTAAAAGTTTATTTCAGAATAAAAAGGTACATTGTAGTTATTGATTCATGTAGTACATAATTGATTATTGTGATGCAACATGCTCTATGTATTGATTTGTAATAAAACAGATATTGTGTTAAGTTAAGAACTGAGCTGAATTTAGAAGGAAAATGTTGGTTAAGATCTCCTGGGAGGAGAAGGAGATCAAGTCCCTCTCCTCCCAAGACTCGGAGCTGTCCCAACCGAATATGGTAGAGGGCCCCCATCGTGCAACGCTATAATAAGGGGAGAGGCCGGCAAGCGCTAGGTTCTGATTCCTAGCGTGCTTTAACCTCTTCTGATATTCTCTAGTGTGCAACCTGGTTTAATTGATAGCGCTGAAGCGATGCGAAGACTTTTCTTCATCGTTGTTGCCTTTGACCACGCCACAACACCGCACCATGATGCCGTACTCAAGCTCTAAACTCGAAGGTACTTAACCATAAATCTCTCTTTGTTTTATCTAAGAACCATGCTATGCTCATCTTAAGTGTTTATCCGGCTAGCAGTTCCTAGCACCAGTGATCCCATGAGAGCGAATCTATCAAGATCAAGCAACAAATTTCATGTAGTATATGAAAATGATTGGACAATGATTCTTGGATCAGTCGGATTTAGCAAAAATTTCATGCCGTGGATGAAAATCTAGTGACATCTCCTATATATTTTAAACCACCACCATGCTCTGATCTTGTTTGTTCATGGACTCCGACCTATTTCATCCAGATAACGTTTTGCAAAACCCGGCTGTCGATCGGTGAGTGCCGACAATCAGTCAGACACTGGTTGCCAGTTGGTGAGTGCCGACGATGAGAAAATGGTTTTTGGAGTGATCCAATTTAGCAAAAAACATATTGGACCCATAGCCAACAGTTAGTCCGTGTTGCGATTTGGGAATTTCTGGAAGCTTACCCATTGTCCAGCATTCCTATTCTATTTTTATCTTCTTGTTCTTTTACATATTAGCCCTTTTACATTTTAGTATTTCCACCAACACTCCCCCTCAAGATGGGCTAAAGATATCTATCATGCCCATCTTGTTACAACTCAACTCACTCTCACTAGGTCCTAAGCCCTTTGTGAAACAGTCTGCTAGTTGATTCCTTGATTTCACATACTCTAACTTGAGAGTCCCGTTATCAAGCTTCTCCTTGATGAAGAATTTGTCGATCTCTACATACTTAGTACGGTCGAACTGAACTGGATTATTTGCAATATTGATTGCAACAACGTTATCACATTGAAGTGTCATGGTTTCATTCCTTAACAGCCGCAGCTCCTTCAACAATCTTTTTAGCCACAACATCTCACACAAGCTCAAAGCCATTGCCCTATATTCAGCTTCGGCAGTAGACCGAGCTACAACTGCTTGCTTCTTGCTCCGCCATGAGACAAGATTACCTCCCACAAACACACAATAACCAGAAGTAGATCTTTTGTCATCCTTGCTACTTGCCCAATCAGCATCACAGTATCCCTCCAAATTCAGGTATGCATTCCTTTTGTACCATAACCCTCTTCCAGGGGTTCCCTTCAGATACCTCAAAATCCTATAGACTACATCCATATGTCCAGTCCTTGGATCATGCATATACCTGCTTACCACGCTCACTGCATAGGAAATATCGGGTCTTGTATGACACAAATATATCAATCTTCCAACTAATCTTTGATATGTTTCTTTATCAATTGGATCTCTAGACTGGGCATTGATTTGATGATTTTTATCAATGGGAGTATTACATGGCCGACATCCAAGCATTCCAGTTTCCTTCAAGAGATCAAGAACATATTTCCTTTGGGAGAGAACAATCCGCTTAGGTGATCTAGCAATCTCAATCCCTAGGAAATACCGAAGTGATCCCAGATCTTTTACCTCAAAAATTCTTCCAAGATTCTCCTTCAAGCATTTGATTTCTTCTACGTTATCTCCAGTAATCACTATGTCATCCACATAGACTGCCATAATGGTGATATACATACCCCTGTGTTTATAGAAAACTGTATGATCACCATTGCACTGAGTGTATCCCATATCACAAACTGCTCTCTTGAACCTATCAAACCAAGCCCGGGGTGACTGCTTTAGTCCATATAATGACTTCTTAAGTTTGCATACCTTCCCATTAGTCTGGCTATTTGCAAACCCTGGTGGGATTTCCATATAGACCTCCTCCTGTAGATCGCCATGGAGGAATGCATTTTTTACATCCATCTGATGAAGAGGCCACCCAAAATTGACCGCACATGAGATTAAAGTCCTAACATTACTCATTTTTGCCACAGGAGCAAAGGTCTCATCATAATCAATCCCATACGTCTGACTATACCCTTTTGCAACCAATCTTGCTTTATATCTATCCACCTCACCTTTTGAGTTTTGTTTCACAGTGAAGACCCATTTATAGCCCACAACTTTCTTCCCTTTCGGAAAAGGGACCAGTTCCCATGTCTTGTTCTTTTGAAGAGCATGCATCTCTTCTTTCATTGCTACATTCCACTTTGGGTCCTGTTTTGCACACTTCCAGTCCCTTGGAATAGGCACAGTTTGTAGAGATGCAACAAATGCTCTATATGCAGGTGAAAGACGAGAGTATGAGATGAAATTAGCAATATCATGATCTGTACTAAGATGCTCAAAACCATAACGAACTGGAGGCTTTCCAAAATTAGATCTAGTATCTCTACGTTGTGCAAGAGGTAACTCTACATGTTCAAGGATAGGAGAGACATTAACGCCTGACCCAGATGGAGAGAGATCCGAGGAGAGATTTGGGACTGGAGAGATAGGCTCCTGCGGCTGTGGTGCATGCTCCCCCTGACTCCTGAGTCTCCTCCTCTGGTACACTATGGGCTCTTTAGCAACTGTCTCCTCAATATTCGTTCCAACAGTCACCTCTTCCCTTTCTTTGGCAATCGCCTCCCTGTTTTCATCACCAATCACGTCCATAACATTATCCTGATCGACCACCTCATGAGTCATAGGCACATTCATTGGGCACGGAATTGCCCCAACAATCACCTCTCTTTGAGCTGCCCCTTCATCTTGCACACAACCATTCTCCCCCTCTCTACTATCACTCTCAATGATTGAAGAGAATTCCTCAAAAAACGGATCAAGATCCCATGGCTTTATGTAGTATGGTTCCAGTTCACGAAATATCACATCCATACTCACAAACAATTTCTTTCCAATAGGATCCCAACACTTGTATCCCTTTTGTGTAGAAGAGTATCCAACAAAGACACACTTCACCACCCGAGGATCCAGTTTTCCCACTGAGGGTCTATAGTCCCTAACAAAGCAGACACACCCAAATACTTTGGGAGGTACTTTAAACTCTCTCTGTCCAAATAAGCGCTCACCAGGAGACTTCATACCAAGAATTCTGGATGGCATGCGGTTGATTAAATACGCTGCTGTTAGTACTGCTTCACTCCAAAGATATTTAGGGACATTCATCTGAAACATCATTGACCTTGCTACTTCCAGCAAGTGTCGATTCTTCCTCTCAGCTACCCCATTCTATGGTGGGGTATTCGGACAGGTAGTTTGATGTATAATCCCACTATCCGAAAGATATGCCACAAAATCATTGTTCACATACTCCTTTCCATTATCAGTTCGAAGAATTTGAATCTTGGCATTAAATTGATTTGCAACTAGCTTATGAAAGTCTTGAAAACATCTAAGGACCTCATGCTTACCCCTAAGCATGTAAATCCATATCATCCGGGTATAGCAGTCAATAAAGGTGACAAACCACTTAAATCCACTCAAAGATGTAATTGAGCAGGGACCCCAAACATCAGAGTGTATTAACATAAAAGGTTCACAACTGCGAAGACCAATACTAGGATATGTTGTTCTTGTATGCTTCCCAAGTTCGCATGCGTCACACACAAGTTTAGTCCTATCCGCACCCTTAAAAGCATCAGGATACAATTTATTCAGACTTTCAAAATTCATATGTCCTAACCGGCGATGAAGCAAGAAGATCTCTTTTTCCTTCACTCCAACATCTACTATCAATGCTGACTCAGCTTGGTCGACGAACCACAGCCCATTACGCCTGACTCCAGTCCCAATCACTCTCCCCGTCCTCTTCTCCTGAAAGACACAAAGATTTTCATCAAATGTAACAGTACATTTAAACTGATCAACAAGTGAACTAACAGAGAGGAGATTGACTGGGAATGAAGGAACATGCAAGGCAGATGATAAACTAAGGGATGGGGTACACTCTATAGTTCCTACACCATGAATAGGTTGAGAGGTACCATCAGCAGTTTGAATAGTTTCAGGATAAGAATGTGAGGTATAACTTTTGAAGGAACTAGATATGCCTGTGACATGCTTGGATGCTCCTGAATCAATGACCCACTCTATATTATGCCTACATGTGGATGCAAGTGCCTGTGCCTGAGTACCTTTGCCCAAGTGGGCATAGTTGGCAAAGTTACCAAAGTGACTGGTGGTGGCAACCACAGAACCAACTGGAGTTGTGCTGGAGACTTCAGATGCCTTGCTCTTCTGCCACTGTTCCCACTATTTGACCTGCTCTCCAGTCAAGGTGAGAGATGAGACTTCTCCTGTAGAAACAGCACTGACTTGTGGGACACTATCCATTGTGGCAGCATTAGCTTGTGAGCCACCACGGCCTCTGCCATGACCTCCTGCACGGCCACCACCACGACCACCACGGCCACCCCCATAATCACCACGAGCACCACCACGACCTCCACGAGTTCCACTTCTACCACCACAGTTGTTTGGATGAGGGCAATTGTAGCTCAAGTGTCCCTTCTCTCCACAGTTGTAGCAAAACCTCTCCACCACTGTGATGTAGGCTGACTTCACCGGATTGTTACCACCCATCATCTGAAGTCTACTCTCCTCAATGACCATAGCTGATACAGCCTCCTCCATGGTAGGTAGACTTTCTTGGTGACAAAAGGCAGCCCTCCTACTTTCAAACTCAGGATCTAAGTTCCTCAAGAAATGAGTCACCCTTCTGTCTTCTACCCACTTTTGAACCTCCCGAGCATCTTGTGGATCCCTCATACGAAGTGGAGCATAGTGATCCAATTCTCCCCACAAGTATTGCAACTCACTGGCATACTGTTCCACTGGATGCCCTACTTGTTTCACTGCATTAGCCTTGTTTTGGATTTCTATCACCACCACCACATTCCCTCGCTTGGAATACATGTTGCTCAAGTATTTCCAGATTTGTGCTGCATTACGCATAGCTTCCACCATTTTGCCAACTGATGGCGACATGGATGCCAATAACCATGCCACTATGGTAGAATCAGTCGTATGCCAAACTCTCCACTCGGGGCTAAACTTGTTGTCCGGCTCAACACAATCTTCCTCCAGATAGTGCTCTACTCCTTTTCCTCCTAGGATTACCTGCACTCTTCTAGCCCAACTCAAATAATTTTTACTCCCTTCCAGCTTCACATCATTTGGTATGAGTTCTAATTTAAGTTCACGCATTTCCCTAGAGCCAATCAACCCCATCTCCAGAAGCCCCGGAATCATGGACCTCATTTCATCTCTCAACTCTCTCTTGGTAATTAGCGGATTATCTCTACCGCCACTACCACTGGAATGCTCACCTGCCGCCTTCTTTGCATCCTCTGGCTTTTTCCTTTTTGCTTCCTCCACCGGATCCATCTCCTCTTCAATTAAACCTCATGCAGCAGCAACAGCAACATCACCAAATCACCACATCGCTCTTCTCTTGCACCTGCACTGGCCGCGGCCCGTTCACCACTCCCCCAGCTCACCGGAACCCTTCTCTGCCTTGCCGGTGGGAGGCGCTTCTCAGCCTTGGGCTTCTTCCCGGCCGGGGTCTTCTCGGCCTTCTCCGCTGATGGCCTCTACTTCTTCTCCTCGGCCGCCGCCTCAACCGCCGTGCGGTGGTGAAACTCTGGCGTAGGCGCCTCCACTCTCGCCACTGCTGCCACTGGCTTCTTCTCCTCCTGCCTCGCGGCCTCCCATGGGCCTCCGCCTGGGTGTGCGCGGCCTGGACGCTACCTATGGGCTCCGTCGGCGGTGGCCGGAGCAAATCTCCCAAAACCTAGTGAGGAGCCATGCTGAATAGTGTGGGCCTCATGGCTCCAGATGTGATGAGTCATTGTCAATGATAGTCAAAGAGGACAGAAGAAGAGAGGAGATCTGATGTTTCATCGGCCGCGTGTGACTCAGGTACACGGCCAGCGAGTGACGGTCGGGGTGAGAGAGCTGCGAAGTCGGGCTGGCCCAATCCGGGTACATGGGCTAGGAGCAGCAAAAGACCCACTGGGATGTTGACCAGGATTGACTCAGGTACACGGGCGGTGAGTGATTGCCGGGCTAAGAGAGCTGCGGAATCGGGCCGACCCAATCTGGGTACCTGGTTCAAAGTCGGTGGAGGCTTTGTCAGTTTTGGCGCAAAACTGACGACCGTTGATCTTGTATCGGACTGTCCAGAAGAGAAGCCGTAGTCGCTACGAAAGCTTAGCTTCCGGATAAGTCATCTGTATCTCTAGGCCCACAGTCAGTTAGTCGAGTCTATAAAAAATCCTAAGGGCAGTTTAGTCTTTTCCTTTATTTCAGCGTCTGTAAAAAACCTTAAGGGGCTGGTGGAATATTCCTAAGTATTGGGCAGCCTATAAATAGGGCCCCAATCCCTAGGGTTAGGTCACCCTTCCAGAAATCACTTTTTAATCATCCATTGGGTCATTTTGTGTTTTCTGTGTTTTCTCTCTCCCTGCATGCGCCCCTAGGCAGTGTTTCTGTTCTTCCTGAGATTCAATCGGCTCTTCACTGTTTGTAAGCTTTTATTCCTGTTGTTGCGTGTGCAACATTTCATTAATAGCACTGCAGTTTCGTTTTGCGTGCAGTCATTTTATTCCTGAGTGAAAGCTTCTCTTGCTGCTTCGCTTCTGTTCTTCACGTGAATACTAGTTCTTGTGGCTGGTAGCAAGTAGTACTACTTTCCTGTAGCAACAGTACGCTATTTTTCCTAGCCTTGCTTTTTCCTCATAGCCTTTTTGATCGAACAAATAGTGTCTAGTTTCTTTTCTGGCTGTTTCTATCGAAGCCCCTTTTCTTGTGTGAAATCCAACTCTGTGAAGCAGGCTTCAAATCTGCAGGCTTCGAATCAGCAGGCTTCGAATCTGCAAGCTTCGAATCCGCAGGCTCCGAATCAGCAGGCTTCGAATCCACAGGCTTCGAATCCACAGGCTTCGAATCCACAGGCTTCGAATCCACAGGCTTCGAATCTGCAGGCTTCGAATCAGCAGGCTTCGAATCAGCGGGCTTCGAATCTGCAGGCTTCGAAGCAGGCTTCGACACTGCAGGCTTCGAAGCAGGCTTCGACACTACAGGCTTCGACACTGCAGGCTTCACCAAGTTTCGAACAGGAGATAGATTTTGAACAGTAACTTCTAATCCCATTCCATGTATACTTAGATTATTTTACTGAGAAGTTTGATCTGCCATGTCTTGAATATTTTGTTAATCTGCCTATTAGCATTGTGTTGGTGTTTCTCTGTTTTCGACACCGGTTTTTTCTAGGCTAGATACTTTTAGACTTAGGCAATCTGTTCTCGCTTTGCTGCTTAGTCTTTTGAGGTGCGTTGGGTATTGGGAGCAGGCCATTGATTCAAAAGAATTTTTTAGGCGCCCATTCACCCCCCTCTGGTCGCTACTTTCGGTCCTACAAGTGGTATCAGAGCCTGGTTAGGGGTTTTCAATACCTTAACTTGTTCTAAACCCCAGTAGTGATCATGACGTCTCCTGGCAAGGTCCCGTCCTTGGAAGCTTATGGCTATAACTATTGGAAGACTCGCATGCGAGCCTATCTTATGAGCCAAGGCTCGGACATATGGGACATTTGCTTTCACGATACGTTTGTTATATTGCCAGTTGCTGAGCATGGTACTCCTGGTATCATTGCCCAGCATCTGAGCAATAGTAAAGCTGTGAACATTCTATTTTCTGGTCTAGGTCCCACTGAGTTTGAGCGTGTGAGCCATCTCTCCACTGCGAGAGAGATCTGGGCTACCCTCAAGGCACACCATGAGGGGACAACCCAGGTCAAGTTTCGGCTCTATCAGACCTACCGGCGTGAATATGAAAACTTCACACAAAAGCCGGGTGAATCTGTTGAAGCGTTGTTTGGTCGTTTTCAATCGATCATAAACAAGCTTCGGGTCAACAAGGCTGAGGGTGCTCAGTTAGTCTCAGATCATGAGCAGGCGCTCAAGGTTCTCCATACCTTGGACCCAAAGATCTGGGAGATCAAGGTATCCTCTATCGTTGAGAGTATTTCTTAGGAAACCTTGACCATTTCTGAGTTGTTTAGCAAGCTGAAGGCCACTAAGGTTGATATCCAGTTAAGATCAAATCTCATTGGCTCTGGATCAAAGTCCCTGGCCCTTGCTACACCTTCTGTTGATCCCTCTTCTGTGAGTTGTGCTGGGTTCTCTTTGATGTCTATCACTGAGGACCAGCTTGAGTCTTTGGGAGATGATGATTTGTGTCTTTTTAACAACCGGGTGCGTCGTGTCTATGACAAAAGGATGTTCAAAAGACATGGCACGAAATCCGGGTGTTTTGAGTGTGGTGATCCAGGACACTTCATCACCGACTGCCCCAAGCGCAATGGCCACAAGAAGGGCACCGGTGGTGGCTTCCACAACTCCGGCAAGCACGACAGCTCTTCCTTCAACAAGGGCAAGACGAAGACCAGATTCTTCAAGAAGGCCCTAAAGGACTACCGGCGAGAGAACAAGAAGTGCGACAAGGCCTTCTTCGCCGAGATGGAGAAGAGCTACTCCAAGCAGTCCACGTCATCTTCCTCTTCATCGAGCTCAAGCGATGAGGAGATCATCATCAGGAAGGGGAAGGACAAGAACGATCCGGCGGGCCTCTGCTTCATGGCCTTTGGGGACAGACCGAAGAGCCGCTCACACAAGCGCCGAAGATCCCGCAAGAGCTTCTGCTCAATGGCTCTTGGGGATAAGGAAGAGAAGATCTCCTCCGATGACGACGACAACGAAAAGGTATCATCTTATGAGCGCGAAATTGTTGATTTACTTGAAAGCAATCATCAGGAGTTAAAATATCGGGAAAACTACTTAGGGGGGCCAAGAAGAGGATAGATGAGTTAGAGAGTGAGCTTGTCGTGGCCAATGGCAGAATTGAGAGTCTATCTTCTTCCCCCTGCTTGGGTGATAGCAGTGAATGCCCGAAGTGTGAGGTGCTTCTATGTGACCTGTCGACTCTAAAGTCCAGGTACACAGAAAGGGTTGATGAGAGGGACGCCTTGGCCACTAAGCTTGAAAGCGCTCAGCTGGAGCTGAAAGATGCTCAAGCCACTGTCATCGTACCCTGCGCTGATTGTCCATCTCATCTAGCTGTCTTAGTTGAGCTAAAAGCCATGGGCGATGAGCGTTTGGGTGATTTGGAGAGAGTGAGAGCTGAGCTAGCGCAGACTAGGCTAGAGCTTGAGACACTATTAGTTCCACCCACTGTCTGTGAGAACTGTCTGTCTCTTAGAATGGAGTTGATCAACGTGAAAGCCGAAAAGTCTGTCCAAGTAGAGAGTGAGTGTGAGACCTGCTTGTCTCAGGTAGAGGTTCTAGCATCCTTGAGAGAAGAGCTAGCTGATTCTCAGAATGAGAACTTTTACCTCCGTTCTATCCGGAGTTGGATCAGTGCCAGAGAGCCACAGCTCGGTATGATGATCCAGCAGTTTAAGAGGAAGGATGGGTTTGGGGTAGGTTACACCTACACCAAGGCTGACTTTGAGAGTGCCATTAGCCGGGCAGTGGAGTGGAGTAAAAGACTCCTGAGCAGAGATACCCTAAGACTCACTCCACTGAGTCTTCCCTGGCTAGTCAGCCCAAGGATGGAGTGATCCATGAGCAACCCAAAGCTCCACCCAAGAAGCCCATCTGGGTTCCAAAGCCCAAACACCTCCACACTTCTCTTTACTCTCTTCCTGGACCCTCTCAACCCAAGAAGACTGCACCAAACACCACTAAGCCCAAGAACCCCAAGCCTTAACCACATCCCAAGAAGCCCACCTATCATTGTGAGTACTGTCCGAGAGACGGGCATCTTGCGGAGTTTTGCTTCAGGAGGAAGCGGGTTGAGAGAGCAGAAAGAGCTCGTGGTGGTCAAGAGCAGTTCTACCAGCAGGGTGGTAGACTGCGTGTTCCTCGACGTGGGGCGAGGCTGGAGGTCAGGCCGCGTCGTGTAGGTGGTGGTAGAGGAGACGACTTTCATGCCCGTGCTCCAGTTGGTGGTGTTCGTTCCGGTAGAGCTCCAGGCCATTTTGGCTACGGTCCTGGACCTCGTGGCCGGGGTTTTAGGTAGAACCATGGACCGCGCTTTGAGTCGCGCTTTGGTCCAAATTCTTCTGATGGTTTTTGCTTTCCGTCTTTTGAGCAGATGGCTTGACACTGGTTTAGTACTTTTTCTAAACCTGGTGCCGGACCATTTGCTCCCCCTTACAACCACTGATTGTGCAGGATCGGGGACTGGAGGACGTTTGGATCATGGACTCAGGATGCTCTCGCCACATGATGGGACATCGCAAATGGTTCTCCAGTCTCACTCCCCCGAGCTCCAGAGAGTACATCACTTTTGGGAACAATGGTCAAGGGAAAGTAAGTGGCATCGGCTCAATTCGCATTTCAGATCATTTCTCGTTGAAAAATGTTGCCTTGGTTAAAAATTTGAACTTTAACTTGATTTCTGTTTTGCAACTTCTTGAGGATGGTTTGGAAGTGTGTTTTAAGAAGGGCAATTCTTCTGTGTCTGATTCTAGAGGGTCTTTGATTTGCCAGATCTTACCATTCGGTAAAGTTTTTCGAATTGACTTCTCTAGTTCTTTTGGCCCTTCTCGATGTTTGATTGCCCGATCATCTTCTGAGCTCTAGAAGTGGCATAGGAGGTTAGGTCATTTGAGTTTTGATTTGCTAGTCAGGTTAAGCTCTATGGACCTCATCCGAGGATTGCCCAAGCTTAAAATGGAGAAAGATCTAGTTTGTCATCTATGTCGTCATGGGAAAATGGTTGTCGCGTCTCACTCACCTGTGACTCAAGTGATGACTTCGTATCCGGGCGAGCTGTTACATTTGGACACTGTAGGTCCAGCTCGGGTACGTTCAGTCGGTGGGAAATGGTACGCGCTTGTGATTGTTGACGACTTTTCTCGACTCTCGTGGGTTTTCTTTTTGGAGTCTAAGGATGAAACTTTTCAGTTTGTTCATGACCTGATTTTGAAGCTGAAGAATGAGAACAATGGTCGAATGCGAGCAATTCGCTCCGACAACGGCTTTGAGTTCAAGAACTCTCAATTCGTCAGCTTCTGTGGTGATCAGGGTCTTGACCATCAGTTTTCTACTCCTTACACTCCCCCACAGAACGACGCTGTGGAACGAAAGAACCGCAAGCTAGTCGAGATGGCCAGGACGATGCTCGATGAGCACAGGACTCCTAGGCGTTTTTGGGCTGAAGCCATGAACACGGCTTGCTATCTGGCCAACCGCATTTTTCTTCGAGCTTACTTAGGAAAGACTTCATATGAGTTGCGGTTTGGTAGACAACCCAAAGTGAGACACTTACGAGCGTTTGGCTGTAAGTGCTTTGTGCTCAAGAAGGGAGGGCACTTGGACAAGTTTGAGTCTCGTTGCTGGGATGGTGTTTTTCTTGGTTATGCATAGCATTCTCGAGGCTTCTGAGTTTGGAATCTTGACTCCCAACAGCTTGTCAAGACTTGTAAGGTTTCGTTTGATGAGTCCTTGCCTTCTTTGACTCCTTTTAAGCTTTCGGGTGATGATGAGCTCGGAGAATCCATCTTCAAGGAAGATGAGGATACTCCATGTAACACCCCAAATTTCCAAAACAATAAAAATATCATTAAATTCAATTTCTTGGGATTTATATTTCTAAAAATACTTTTAATTCCCCTTTATATCCTTTTGAACTACAACATAGAGTAGATGGCCAAACTAGGAGGTGAAACTTTTTGTATATGATCCTAAGACCAAAATATATTTTTGAGAATTTTTATAAATTTTTACCAACCTTGGAAGTATCCCTAAGATTTTAATCTTTTTTCTGGAATTATTTTTATTCAGAAATGTTTTAAAACAGTAATGGGCCCCTCTCCCTCCTTTCTCTCTCTTCCGGCCGGCCCAGCCCGTTACCTCGCACCCCTTAGGCTGACAAGCCGACCCCACCTGTCGGCGCCGATTTCCTCCCCTCGCGCCCGAGCCCGGCCCCACCCGTCAGTCGCCACCCCGCTCGTTCGCGCTCGCTGGCCAGTGGCCCCCACCTGTCGGATTCGTCGTCCCCGCGAGATCCGCCCCCAAAATCCCCCCCCCCCCTCACCGGCCGAAGCCCTAACTCCGCCTAGGATCCGCCCCCGCCGGCCCCCTCCCTTTAATCCGTCGCTCGCATTGAATTCCCCTCAACGCGCCGGCCGTTTCCCCCTCTTCAATTCCGACCAGAACGCGTCCAGGTGCGTTGAACCCCTGCAACCGAGCTCGCCGGCGTTCAAAAATGCGTTTACTCCCGGCCACCGCCAATCACGCCCCCCTGCCCCCGCCGACGACCCTATTTAAACCCCCTGGCCGTCCGCGTTGTGCCCCTACGCCCAATCGCTGCGAGAACGAGCAAAGCTCCTGCATTCCACGTTTTAGCGCACCACCGCCGTCCGTCCTCCAGCCGCCGCTCGCCGTCGCCGGAGCCCCTCTCCGTCCACATCGACCGCACCGCTACGACCGCACTGACCTCACCGACCTCGGCCACCACTTCGTCGTCGACGAATCTCGCCGGATCGCCGTCGTCGCCGAGGACCCGAACATCGTCGCTGCCTCCGCTCGTCGTCGGCCTCGCTCCGTCGACCTTTCTTCGCCGCAAGGGTACCCTCGTGATCCCCGTAGCACCCTCGTTCTGTTTTAGGCCTTAGACTCGATCACCGTCGCTCGCCGTGGCCGCTGGCCCGCTCGCCGTTGTCGGAGAAGACGACCGGCACGGGTCGAGTACCCGTGCCGTGTCGGATTCACGCACGACCGTGCGATCTGGATCCGACGGTGACGATTAATCCCCGCGTGCGATTTAATCTGATCCGTTAGATCTCGGCGAAGGGGTACGTTTTAATCTCGTGCGTCCGTTAGTTTTAAAACCCCGCATCGCATCCAAGCCGTCCATCGCGTACCGGTTCAAACGTTTTAATCCTGGCCGTCCACGTCGACTTACGCGCCCCGCCTCGCCCTCGCGCGTAGGATCTGGATCCGACGGTCCAGATCGACCCGGTGCACGCGCACAGTGCGCGGGTTGACCGTGGGCCTGGCTCACCGTGGACCCGAGGGGTTTAAAAATTGAAAATGAATTTCAGAAATACTTTTAAACTTGTAAAATTCATATCTGGCGCATTTGAACTCTAAAAATTGCCATTCCAATTTCAGAAAATTCATAATATTATTCTCTACATGTTTATGCAATAAAAACAGTAGGTTTACTTTGACTTTTTCATGTTTATTCAAATGAATATTCAAATGCCTTTAGGATTAAAATATAAATTCAAATGTTTAAACTTCAGAAAAATTTAGATTTATTTCCATTCTGTCCATTCACTGAAAACCATCAAATTAACATGAACTTTTCATTTCACACTTATTTGAGAATTTAATATGGCAATAATCACATTTAAACATCCTTTTCAAAGAAAGAACAACTCTTTAATTCCTTTAAAATTTATTTATAAAATAAACCACAGAACCTTAACCATTGAATTTATTTTATTTATAATCAAACCAACTTTAACTTATGTGTTTATAATGTAATGTTATATTGTTTGATTGAATGTTGTGTTCTTTTTATTTTACTTTACTATATCAAAAAGACTACGACGTCGCCGAGGAGCCGGAGTACTTCCCCGAAGTCCCTCCCTCTCCTTTTGCTGAACAAGGCAAGTCACCAAACCAATCTTTTGAGCATATTGAACCCATGTTTGATTAAACTATCGCTAAAACTCATAGGCTATGCATGCATTAGTCAAATGAAACCCTTACAATATATTTATTTAGGATCCCCCGACCTTGATGTGCAACCCAAGCCATGCTATCTCGCCTAACCTCCTTGTCACCATATGATCAATGATATTAGCTAGTGTCCAATGTATTGACACGATCGCTATAGGATAAAAATGAGTCGTAGCAAAATGGTTCTATTATATGATCCCCGTTACTTCTTATCCTTGGAAATTCTGTTGGTGATGAGTTATGGTTGTGAGTGTATGCATGGTGGGTTCCAGGTGCAAGCTAGGGCATTGGTCGGTAGCACCCGGGGCACTATAAGGACCGGTCTGAGGGATCCGTTGCAATACACTTACGTACTAACCACAAGTCTAGTGGGTAAGTCCTAACTAAGGTATGGGTTGTTCCAAATCGAGGCCACCAATTGGAGATGGGTCAAGTTGCACCTGCGGGTGACTTGTACCAATGTGGCGCAAAAGGGGGTGCGACGTTAGCCGGGATGCGGCCCGGCGCGCCGGCGAAACCTAGAGCGGGTGGTTATCGCTTGGAACATCTCTGTTGGACCGGAAACGGCGACCAGAGGGGGGGTGAATGGGAGCTTTTAAAATTTCGGGCTAAAAACTTAGCCTTCGGTTCAGTTCTGTCTTCTGCGGAACAGGCTTCGAACACTACCTTCGAAGGTCTGGTTCGGAGGTACTTCGACAGCTCCGAACACAGGCTTCGCAGGAGCAAAAGTTCGAAGCCAAGAAGACTTCGCTCCACTTACAACCCTCGGAAATCTACTCTGCTAAGTCAGTGCAGGCTCCGCACACGAGATGCTTTGAGCAGGCTTTGCACTTCACCCTTTGCAAGAGTGGATAGCCCTCTGAGGACTTCGACCAAGTACTTGGCGGCAGCAAGTGGTGCTGGGCTTCGTACACGAAGGTCTACACGCACACAAACGGACTACGCTAAGGGCTTCGACACAGGAAGCAAAACGGGCCTCGATCAGGGCTTCGCTAGTAAGCTGTGAGGTCTGGCCTCAAGTTACACAGAGCGACAGCACACTGAAAAACACACTTCGCACAAAACACCCTTCGCCTAAACAGGCTTCGGTGCACTATACTAGCGAGGTATGTAACGCGAGCTCAAGCAAAAAGCACACAGAAGCAGGGCTTCGCCGCTTGAACAAGGAACACAAAATGAATTGAACTCTGGATGAAATACAGCGAGGTATGTGACTACAGGAGCTCAACAGTAAATGCTCAAAGTGTTAAATGTTACCTACCGAGCCCCCATATTTATAGCCCACAGTTCACCCAAAGGAAATGACTACTCTACCCCTAGGGTTTACAAAGGATTTGACTCTACAGAACTAAGGGGTACAAAAGGTAGTCCACCTTTATTCTGGAGGCTTCTCTGTCAGCTTTGCAGAGGGGACAGTGTCAGCCTTTTACAGAACAGACAGTGTCAGCCTTTGCAGTCTTTGACCTTCTGGAATCCTCCCTTCGCACGCGAGGGTGCGGTAGCTTCGGCGAGAAGCCTTGAGCCTGTTGGCCTTCGCTTCACCGAAGTCAGTCTCCGATACAGTGACGGTTTTGAGCCGAAGCCGTCAAAGCCCTTGAGCCTTCGCACCAACACCTCCGAAGTGGACCACCACGGCTTCGCAGCTACTCCCAGCTCGAACTCCGTCAGTCCGTGTACCGAAGCCATGCAGGCCGAAGCACCTCAAGTCAACCTCGCTCCGGAGCTAGCCTCGATCCGAAGCCTTCCACCCTCCGAAGCCCCACCTTCGGAGTACCACCCTTCGAAGTCCCTCCTTCGTCCAAGGCCTCCGCATGAAGCATTCCATGAGCCCTTCGTCGCAGTGCCTCTCCCCGAGCACACTCCTCGACGAGCCTCACCTGGACCATGCCTTCGATGCACCTCGACTTCTGAGACCTTCGTCGGGTACCTTCGAATGTCTCCCTCCGAAGCACACTTCGAATTCCTTGCCTCCGCAGAGGACTTGTTCCATCCAACTCCGAAGTCACTCCATCCGGAGTACCTTCGAAGTGCCTCACCTCCGAGGACTTTGTCTCGGAGTACCTTCAGCCGGAGCCACCATCCGCACTCTCTGCCTTCACCTGGCATGCCTCGACCCGAGGACCGACCCGGACCACCTTCGCAGCCACCATGATGGAGCTCCCCACTCCCCTGGCGTCAAGCCTCCCGCTTGACCCAGGTTCACCTGCTGCGAACATTGTCCGTCGCCTCCGTAGTCCCTGCGCACCACAGACAAACAGACAAGTGTATCCAGTACTCCGGAGACCTCTCCGGGTTAGCAACCTCTGGCACACACTCTGGTGTACCGCCCAAAGTACCGAAGCCTTCGGTACGAACCCAGTCATCGCGTACTGTCGGACCCCTCCGACGAGCACACTCCGCTGCAACAGCTGCAGCAAGCAAACACCGAACACCCTTCGCACAAACCACCTCCGAACATCCTTCGGAGGTCCAACCTCCGAACCCCCTTCGGAGGTACCCTCCTCCGAACACCTTAGGAGGTCCAACCTCCGAACCCCCTTCGGATGTACCCTTCGAACAGAGGGTAAAAAGCCTGTCAATCACTCATCACAAAACACTGAAACCAACCCTTGGTTTCTCAATCTCATATCGAGGTTTTGGCACGAGTTCCCGTGGTATGGGTCATCTCGTTTGGGATGAGTGCGTGCCTTGTGGGTACAGTAGTACATCCCCCAGTTAGTTTACTTTGAATATGTATGTGCATGATGGATTGGCATGTAAGGACTGTTGAGCGAGGTGGGGCTGACTGTACCCCTCGAGTTAGTTGATGTTGATGATGTTCATGTTTACTTTCCGCATGATTAAAATATGATTACACTAAATGCTATAACTGAACTGTACTTTTCCGCAATGTTAGCCATTACCCTTCCTTGTTTATTATCCTGCATTATTACCTGCATTCGCGGTGGCTTGTTGAGTACTTTTTGTACTCATACCCATTGGACCCCACAGAGGATGCCTACTATGAGGACGGTCTGGAGTAGCGACCCAGTCGAGAAGAAAAATCCTAAAGAAGATGTTCGTCATGCCGTTTTCTAATTATTTCATTTACTGTTTTTATTAAAACATTGATGTAATAAATATGGTCTGCGTACCATGGATATTGTCGTATGTACGTTGTCGCATGATGAACCTCTTGTATTATTATTTTTCTACTGAAATTCAATAATGTCTCGATTTGATAAATCAGGGCGCTACAAGATGGTATCAGAGCCGACTCGAGTGTAGGAAGCCAAACAGACCCGCCTAGCCATTAGCCACAGGAAATTATTTCTCGAAAATCTACTTTATAAACTTTGTTCCTCTCCTCACTTTTATTCAACTTGCTGTTTTGTAGATGCCTGTCTACCAAGTCCACAGCTACTTCCGCCACTACGAGGGCTTTGTCCGGGAGCTCCGTATGATGCTCACCTTCCTCGGGTTCCTCTTTGAACCCGAATTCCAAGGAGTGTATCCCGACGAGTTCACCGGGCCTTGCGACGTCTCCCTCACCGTCCACGGCTCCGGAGAACACCTACCGCCCTATACCACCGCACTTGGAGGCCCGACTTTCGACGTCGCGTGCCAACGAGTCGCCCTCCAGGCCCTCATGGAGCTGAGGATGATCTACGATGATTGTCTTCAGAACTCGTCCTTCCAGCTCGTGCCGAAGCGTACTCCCGGAGCCCACCGTAGCATCTACCTCGGAGTTCACTCCGTGCGTGATCCGGTCATGGCCCGGCAGTCGCGTCTTCTACAGGCCATGGACGATCTCCACACCGAGGCAGTGCTCGACGCCGACGAGCACCATGAGGCGGTCGAGTTCCTCCGTGAAGAAACGAAGAACTTGATCCAACAGAACGGCGAACTGCAGCGCAAGATCATGCAGCTGCAGAAGGATATTGCGGAGATGGTTCCTCTTCTTCCAAGGAAGAAGAAGCCCATCCGTGAGCCCCTCCCTCGCCCCAAGAGGATCCCGCCACGACCCTCCCCCGCCAGACCCTCCACCAGCGCCCCTGCACCACGCCCCGGCCTCGTCTCCGACTCCATCATCGAGAACTTCCTCGAGCCCACCATCCCTTCGGAGCCGCGTACTCGTGGTTCCGAGAGCACGGAGACCGCCTCCGGTGGCGAGTAGGCGTTAGAGGCCGCTATTTTTAAAATAATACGGAATTTTGTATGTGGTGCTATCCGCAACAAGTGTGTTGTGGGTAGAATAAAAACTTGATTGTAATGAACAATTTCTACCACTCCAATCTCCAAGCGCCCGTACCGGATGGCCGCCAATGAATTAGCCGAAGTCAAGAGCAACATCGAAGACCTAGAGCAAAAAGGGTATATTCGGCCAAGTACCTCACCCTGGGGTGCACCGGTTATATTTGCCATGAAGAAGGACAAGACCAAGAGGATGTGCGTGGATTATAGAGCCTTGAACGACGTAACCATCAAAAACAAGTACCCATTGCCTCGGATCGACGACCTGTTCGATCAGCTGAAAGGATCCTCGGTGTTTTCCAAGATCGACCTCAGGTCAGGTTATCACCAATTGAGGATTAGAGAAGAAGACATACCCAAGACTGCCTTCACCTCCCGCTATGGACTCTACGAGTACACCGTGATGTCGTTCGGACTCACGAATGCCCCGGCCTTTTTCATGAACATGATGAACAATGTATTCATGGAGTTCTTGGACAAGTTCATCGTGGTATTCATAGACGATATCCTCGTTTACTCCAAGACCAAGGAAGAGCACGAGACTCACCTCCGCCTGACCCTCGGAAAGCTAAGGGAGCAGCAACTGTACGCCAAATACAGAAAATGCGAATTTTGGTCGTCTGAGGTGAAGTTCCTCGGCCATGTTATATCTGCCGGAAGAATAGCAGTGGACCCAACCACCATTGAAGCGGTAACCAACTGGCTGCAGCCCACGACCATGACCGAGATCCGGAGTTTTCTCGGGTTGGCCGGATACTACCGCCGGTTCATCGAGAATTTTTCCAAGATCGCAAAGCCTATGACCAGACTTCTGCAGAAGGAAGTGAAGTTTGAATGGACCCCCGACTGCGAAGAAAGCTTCCAGACCCTCAAGAAGAAGCTAGTGTCAGCTCCCATTCTGACTCTACCAGACATCCGGAAAGACTTCCACGTCTACTGTGATGCCTCTCGTCAAGGATTGGGATGCGTCTTAATGCAGGAAGGGAAAGTGATATCTTACGCCTCCCGACAATTGAGACCGCATGAGCTGAACTACCCAACCCACGACCTAGAATTAGCAGCCGTGGTTCATGCCTTGAAGATATGGAGACATTACCTTGTGGGAAATCGGTGTGAGGTCTTCACCGACCACAAGAGCCTCAAGTATATATTCACCCAACCAGATCTGAATCTCAAGCAAAGGAGATGGTTGGAACTGATCAAGGATTACGACTTGGGCATCCATTATCATCTGGGCAAAGCGAATGTGGTGGCAGACGCCCTTAGTCGAAAAGGGTACTGCAATGCCATCATAATTCAGGACCAAGCTCCTTTACTGTATAAGGAGATGGAAAGGCTAAATCTGGGAATCGCCACTCAAGCGTACCTCGCTGCCTTGGAGTCTCGGCCTGTCTTAATAGACTTGATCCGAGAAAAGCAGAGGGAAGACCCGGACATCCTGGAGATCCAGCAGAACATGAGGAAGGGTAAAGCCCCCGGATTTTCCGAGGACGAGCATGGTACCATCTGGTTCGGAAACCGGATCTGCGTACCCGACAAACCTGAATTGAAGACCCTCATCCTTCAGGAAGCCCACGATACTCTATACTCCATCCATCCCGGGAGTACGAAGATGTATCAAGACCTAAAGGAAAAATATTGGTGGGTCAGCATGAAGAGAGAAATAGCAGAGTATGTGGCCAAGTGCGACACATGCCGGCGAGTCAAGGCAGAGAATCAGAGGCCTGCCGGACTTCTTCAACCTCTCAAGGTCCCTGAATGGAAGTGGGAAGAAATAGGAATGGACTTCATCACGGGACTGCCCAGGACCCAAGCTGGTCATGATTCCATCTGGGTGATCGTCGACCGACTCACCAAGGTAGCTCACTTCGTTCCGATCAAGACAACTTACACCGTCGCCAAGTTGGCTGAGTTGTATATGACCCGGATCGTGTGCCTTCACGGAGTTCCTAAGAAGATTGTATCTGACCGCGGGAGTCAGTTTACCTCCAAGTTTTGGAAGAACCTTCAAGAGGAACTCGGCACCCGGCTGAACTTTAGCACCGCCTATCATCCACAGACCGACGGCCAAACCGAAAGGGTCAACCAGATATTGGAAGATATGCTTAGAGCTTGTGCTCTAGACTTTGGCGGAATGTGGGACAAGAACTTACTGTATGCAGAGTTCTCCTACAACAACAGCTATCAAGCCAGCCTGCAAATGTCCCCGTTCGAAGCACTCTATGGACGTAAGTGCAGAACGCCGTTGCTCTGGGATCAGACCGGAGAGTCGCAACTGTTTGGGACTGATCTAGTAAGAGAAGCTGAAGAGAAGGTTAAGATCATAAGAGACTGATTGAAGGCAGCCCAATCTCGTCAGAAGAGCTATGCCGACAACCATCGAAGAGACCTAGCCTTTGAGGAGGGCGATTATGTCTATCTCCGAGTCACTCCCCTCCGTGGCACTCAAAGATTCAACATGAAAGGCAAACTAGCACCCCGCTACGTCGGACCTTTCTAGATCCTCCGACGACAAGGAGAGGTGGCATATCAACTTGAACTGCCTCCATCCTTGGCAGGAGTTCATGATGTGTTCCATGTCTCTCAGCTGAAGAAGTGCCTCCGTGTACCCACCGAGCAAGCCGACCTTCAGCAGCTTAATGTCCAAGAGGACTTGACCTACATAGAAAGACCCATCAAGATTTTGGAAACCAAGGAGAGAGTAACCAGAAGTCGCGTCGTTCGCTTCTGCAAAGTCCAATGGAACAACCACCCCACCGAAGAAGCCACTTGGGAAAAGGAAGACGAACTAAAAGCCCAATACCCCGAGTTATTCGAGTAACGTTCCAATCTCGAGGACGTGATTCTTGTAAGGGGGATAGATTTGTAACACCCCAAATTTCCAAAACAATAAAAATATCATTAAATTCAATTTCTTGGGATTTATATTTTTGAAAATACTTTTAATTCCCCTTTATACCCTTTTGAACTACAACATAGAGTAGATGGCCAAACTAGGAGGTGAAAAGTTTTGTATATGATCCTAAGACCAAAATATATTTTTGAGAATTTTTATAAATTTTTACCAACCTTGGAAGTATCCCTAAGATTTTAATCTATTTTCTGGAATTATTTTTATTCAGAAATGTTTTAAAACAGTAATGGACCCCTCTCCCTCCTTTCTCTCTCTTCCGGCCGGCCCAGCCCGTTACCTCGCACCCCTTAGGCTGACAAGCCGACCCCACCTATCGGCGCCGATTTCCTCCCCTCGCGCCCGAGCCCGGCCCCACCCGTCAGTCGCCACCCCGCTCGTTCGCGCTCGCTGGCCAGTGGCCCCCACCTATCGGATTCGTCGTCGCCGCGAGATCCGCCCCCAAAATCCCCCCCCCCCTCGCCGGCCGAAGCCCTAACTCCGCCTAGGATCCGCCCCCACCGGCCCCCTCCCTTTAATCTGTCGCCCGCATTGAATTCCCCTCAACGCGCCGGCCGTTTCCCCCTCTTCAATTCCGACCAGAACGTGTCTAGGTGTGTTGAACCCCTGCAACCGAGCTCGCCGGCGTTCAAAAATGCGTTTACTCCCGGCCACCGCCAATCACGCCCCCCTGCCCCCACCGACGACCCTATTTAAACCCCCTGGTCGTCCGCGTTGTGCCCCTACGCCCAATCGCTGCGAGAACGAGCAAAGCTCCTGCATTCCACGTTTTAGCGCACCACCACCGTCCGTCCTCCAGCCGCCGCTCGCCGTCGCCGGAGCCCCTCTCCGTCCACATCGACCGCACCGCTACGACCGCACTGACCTCACCGACCTCGGCCACCACTCCGTCGTCGACGAATCTCGCCGGATCGCCGTCGTCGCCGAGGACCCGAACATCGTCGCCGCCTCCGCTCGTCGCCGGCCTCGCTCCGTCGACCTTTCTTCGCCGCAAGGGTACCCTCGTGATCCCCGTAGCACCCTCGTTCTGTTTTAGGCCTTAGACTCGATCACCGTCGCTCGCCGTGGCCGCTGGCCCGCTCGCCGTTGTCGGAGAAGACGACCGGCACGGGTCGAGTACCCGTGCCGTGTCGGATTCACGCACGACCGTGCGATCTGGATCCGACGGTGACGATTAATCCCCGCGTGCGATTTAATTTGATCCGTTAGATCTCGGCGAAGGGGTACGTTTTAATCTCATGCGTCCGTTAGTTTTAAAACCCCGCATCGCATCCAAGCCGTCCATCGCGTACCGGTTCAAACGTTTTAATCCTGGTCGTCCACGTCGACTTACGCGCCCCGCCTCGCCCTCGCGCGTCGGATCTGGATCCGACGGTCCAGATCGACCCGGTGCACGCGCACAGTGCGCGGGTTGACCGTGGGCCTGGCTCACCGTGGACCCGAGGGGTTTAAAAATTGAAAATGAATTTCAGAAATACTTTTAAACTTGTAAAATTCATATCTGGCGCATTTGAACTCTAAAAATTGCCATTCCAATTTCAGAAAATTCATAATATTATTCTCTACATGTTTATGCAATAAAAACAGTAGGTTTACTTTGACTTTTTCATGTTTATTCAAATGAATATTCAAATGCCTTTAGGATTAAAATATAAATTCAAATGTTTAAACTTCATAAAAATTTAGATTTATTTCCATTCTGTCCATTCACTGAAAACCATCAAATTAACATGAACTTTTCATTTCACACTTATTTGAGAATTTAATATGGCAATAATCACATTTAAACATCCTTTTCAAAGAAAGAACAACTCTTTAATTCCTTTAAAATTTATTTATAAAATAAACCACAGAACCTTAACCATTGAATTTATTTTATTTATAATCAAACCAACTTTAACTTATGTGTTTATAATGTAATGTTATATTGTTTGATTGAATGTTGTGTTCTTTTTATTTTACTTTACTATATCAAAAAGACTACGACGTCGCCGAGGAGCCGGAGTACTTCCCCGAAGTCCCTCCCTCTCCTTTTGCTGAACAAGGCAAGTCACCAAACCAATCTTTTGAGCATATTGAACCCATGTTTGATTAAACTATCGCTAAAACTCATAGGCTATACATGCATTAGTCAAATGAAACCCTTACAATATATTTATTTAGGATCCCCCGACCTTGATGTGCAACCCAAGCCATGCTATCTTGCCTAACCTCCTTGTCACCATATGATCAATGATATTAGCTAGTGTCCAATGTATTGACACGATCGCTATAGGATAAAAATGAGTCGTAGCAAAATGGTTCTATTATATGATCCCCGTTACTTCTTATCCTTGGAAATTCTGTTGGTGATGAGTTATGGTTGTGAGTGTATGCATGGTGGGTTCCGGGTGCAAGCTAGGGCATTGGTCGGTAGCACCCGGGGCACTATAAGGACTGGTCTGAGGGATCCATTGCAATACACTTACGTACTAACCACAAGTCTAGTGGGTAAGTCCTAACTAAGGTATGGGTTGTTCCAAACCGAGGCCACCAATTAGAGATGGGTCAAGTTGCACCTGCGGGTGACTTGTACCAATGTGGCGCAAAAGGGGGTGCGACGTTAGCCGGGATGCGGCCCGGCGCGCCGGTGAAACCTAGAGCGGGTGGTTATCGCTTGGAACATCTCATATCGAGGTTTTGGCACGAGTTCCCGTGGTATGGGTCATCTCGTTTGGGATGAGTGCGTGCCTTGTGGGTACAGTAGTACATCTCTGATCAGAGTCTTAAATCTTTTCGAAAAGCCGAGCCCACGGTCAAGGGCGAGTTGCGTGACATCCCCCAGTTAGTTTACTTTGAATATGTATGTGCATGATGGATTGGCATGTAAGGACTGTTGAGCGAGGTGGGGCTGACTGTACCCCTCGAGTTAGTTGATGTTGATGATGTTCATGTTTACTTTCCGCATGATTAAAATATGATTACACTAAATGCTATAACTGAACTGTACTTTTCCGCAATGTTAGCCATTACCCTTCCTTGTTTATTATCCTGCATTATTACCTGCATTCGCGGTGGCTTGTTGAGTACTTTTTGTACTCATACCCATTGGACCCCACAGAGGATGCCTACTATGAGGACGGTCTGGAGTAGCGACCCAGTCGAGAAGAAAAATCCTGAAGAAGATGTTTGTCATGCCGTTTTCTAATTATTTTCATTACTGTTTTTATTAAAACATTGATGTAATAAATATGGTCTGTGTACCATGGATATTGTCGTATGTACGTTGTCGCATGATGAACCTCTTGTATTATTGTTTTTCTACTGAAATTCAATAATGTCTCAATTTGATAAATCGGGGCGCTACACTCCAGCTGCTGATGAGGGTGGGCCTTCTGCACCTCCTGCAGAGCCCACACCTTCTGAGACTTCGATTAAGGACGAGGGCGGACCTCTGATCACTTCTTCCACTTCGATCAAGCCCCCTTAGTCAAGTCCAGAGGTGCCTGCTGCTGACTCTGGTGAGGTGACTTCAGATCACCAGGGAACCCGAGCAGTTCAGCGTGATCACCCCTCAGAGCTCATCATAGGTTATTTGACTGAAAGAACTTTTCGTTCATCTAGTAACTCTCTTGCTGTGTTTGCTGAATCTGCTTTTGTTGCATCTTTTGAGCCCAGATATGTTTCTCATGCTCTTTATGATTCTAATTGGATTAATGCTATGCAAGAAGAGCTTGAGAATTTTGTCCGTAATTGGGTTTGGACACTAGTTGAGCCGCCACCAGGATGCAACCCCATAGGCACCAAGTGGGTGTTCAAAAACAAACAAGGTGAAGATGGGGTTGTGGTGCGCAATAAAGCTCGATTAGTTGCCCAGGGTTTTTGCCAGAAAGAGGGTATTGATTTTGAAGAAACTTTCGCTCCTGTTGCCTGTCTTGAGTCCATTCGCATTCTTTTAGCTTTTGCCGTTTTGAAGGGTTTTAAGCTTTTCAAATGGACGTCAAGAGTGCTTTTCTGAACGGGTATATAGAGGAGGAAGTGTATGTTAGGCAGCCCCCCGGTTTTGAGAACCCTAAGTTTCCTCGACATGTTTTTAAATTGCAAAAAGCTTTATACGGGTTGAAACAAGCCCCCAGGGCTTGGTATGACCGGTTGAAGCAGTTTTTGTTGGGAAAGGGATTTGTGATGGGTTATGTGGATAAAACTCTCTTCTTGCTCAGAGATGCTTCAGATTTTTTAGTCGCTCAGATTTACGTGGACAATATTATCTTTGGCGGTACTACTGATGCTCTTGTGTCCAAGTATTCTGAGCAGATGCACAGTGAGTTTGAGATGAGCCTCATGGGTGAGCTCAAGTACTTCCTAGGGCTCCAGATCAAGCAGACCAAGGACGGCACCTTCATCCACCAAGGTAAGTACACTCGTGACATGTTAAAGAAATTTGACTTTGGTGGTGAGTTGAAGCCGCAGATGACCCCAATGGGCACATCTGGAGGCCTGGACAAGGACGAGAGCGGTGTCAAGGTCAATGAGAGAGAGTTTCGAGGGATGATCGGTTCGCTACTGTACTTAACGGCGACAAGACCGGACATACAGTTCGCCGTGGGACTTTGCGCGCGTTTTCAGTCTTCACCACGCGTGTCTCATCGACAGGCTGTCAAGCGCATCTTTAGGTATCTCACGTATGCGCCTGATCTTGGTCTTTACTATTCAACATCATCATCTCTTGATTTATCTGGCTTTTCGGATGCCGACTTTGGTGGGTGCCGGTTGGATCGCAAGTCGACTTCTGGTACTTGCCAGTTTCTTGGTTCGTCTCTTGTTTCTTGGTCTTCTCGAAAGCAATCTGGAGTTGCTCTTTCGACCACTGAGGCTGAGTATGTAGCTGCTGCTCACAGTTAGTTTGGATGATTTCCACTTTGCGAGATTTTGGGTTGTTCTTTCCTACCAGGGTTCCATTGTTTTGCGACAGCACTAGTGCAATTAGTGTAGGGAAAAACCTGTGTCTTCATTCAAAAACCAAACACATTGATGTGCGCTTTCATTTTCTGTGGGATCAATATGAGAAAGGTATCATTGACCTTGTTCATGTTGATACGCATCATAAGTTGGCTGACATTTTCACCAAACCCCTAGATCAGTGTACCTTTGAGCGTTTACGAGGGGATTTGGGTGTTGTCTATCCTTTCTAGGATATTTTGCGTCAGTTTTCTTTCTTCTTTACTCTTTTCTTGAGTCTTTTTTGTGTGTGTTCATATCTTGCATATTCACATATCACACTTTTGAGCTGCTTCTGTTATATGATTGAACTGCTTTACTTATTCTAGCTGGTACATGCTTTTGAATGCTTGTCAATGATCATGTTTTAGTTCAGTTCACTTGATATGTCTGATATCTGTCATATGCATGATTTTTTATGCTTTAAACTTGAAAAATGATCACCATTGCTTCTGGTGACTAGCATGCATAGGCTGAATGTTCTTGCTATCTGTTACATGCCTTGTAGCTAGTTCCTAACCTAGATGCAAATAAGCAACTTGGACATCTTTCTGCTTTAAAACATGGAAATGTGTCGTAAAAATGATGAAAAATCAAGAAAAATGAAAATTCCATGCCTTTTATGCATAACTTGAAAAGATCCAGGTGGGTTTGCTTTGTCGCATTGCATTGTTCTGGACTGCGTACCATAGCACTTTGGTATAAACTAGGACAATATAATGTATGCCAAGACCAATGTCTTAAGCTTCTGATGGTCCAGTTCTGGCCTAGGCTTGACTTGGTCGGTCAGCATAAGGTTTGACATGCAAATAACCCCTGGAAAAAATGAAAAAGGAAAAAGAAAAAGCCTGAAAATTGAAATGATAACAAGTTTGCTGAAGCACTTTGTTTTGGACAATGCTTATCTTGGTAGATATCAGTTAGTCTTTGCATCTCATGCTTTACCTTGCTTGTCAACTGGAAAATGTGGTGATGTTTTTGTTTGCAAAAATTGAAAAATGCGTGCTAATGATTTTCTTTAGATATCATCTATTGCACTGATCATGCCATGTGTCTTCGACAGTACGTCTTTTGCTGTACTTGTTAGATGTTGTACTTGCAGTCAATCATATCTGAGAAAGCATGCTTTATTCACTCCACCTGCACCCCATGCATTCATCGCATATTTTGAGTGGGAGTTGCATTTCAGGGGGAGTCTGTGTCTTTTTAGAGTGCTTGATGAGTTCACTTGTCAACAAGGGGGAGAAATTTTGGGATAAGAGTTTAAGGGGGAGTTTTTGTCTCGCTTACTCTTTTGATATCCTTGTCGATGTTTCTGAGATCGCACTCATTCTGAGCTTTTACCTTTGGTTAACCATAATGACCACTTCTTGCTTTTGTTCGGCTTTTGGTCATTAGGGTTAAACTTTTACTTTATTTTCTTCTTCTTTGTTTTCTTGTGTTTTTGTTTTCGTGTTTCCAAGGTTTCTTGCAGGTACTGAAGAGCTGAAGAAGTGAAGTGTTGACAATGCACTCATCAAGGGGGAGATTGAGGAATCATGCTGAATAGTGTGGGCCTCATGGCTCCAGATGTGATGAGTCATTGTCAACGATAGTCAAAGAGGACAGAAGAAGAGAGGAGATCTGCTGTTTCATGGGCCGCGTGTGACTCAGGTACACGGGCAGCGAGCGACGGTCGAGGTGAGAGAGCTGCGAAGTCGAGCTGGCCCAATCCGGGTACATGGGCTAGGAGCAGCAGAAGACCTACTGGGTTGTTGACCAGGATTGACTCAAGTATACGGGCGGTGAGTGATTGACGGGCTGAGAGAGATGCGGAATCGGGCCAGCCCAATCCGGGTACCTGGTGCAAAGTCGGTGGAGGCTTTGTCAGTTTCGGCGCAAAACTGATGACCGTTGATCTTGTATCGGATTGTCCAGAAGAGAAGCCGTAGTCGCTACGAAAGCTTAGCTTCTGGATAAGTCATCTGTATCTCTAGGCCCACAGTCAGTCAGTCGAGTCTGTAAAAAATCCTAAGGGCAGTTTAGTCTTTTCCTTTATTTCAGCGTCTGTAAAAAACCCTAAGGGGCTGGTGGAATATTGCTAAGTGTTGGGCAGCCTATAAATAGGGCCCCAATCCCTAGGGTTAGGTCACCCTTCCAGAAATCACTTTTTAATCATCCATTGGGTCACTTTTTAATCACTTTTTAATGACCCAAGAAATGATTGAAAAAGTGATTTCTAGAAGGGTAGTGCAACCCTAGGGATTGGGGCCCTATTTATAGGCTGCCCAAAGACCTAGAATATTCCACCAGCCCCTTAGGGTTTTACAGATGCTAAAATAAAGGAAATGACTCAACTGCCCTTAGGAATTTTTACAGACTCGACTGACTGACTGTGGGCCTAGAGATACAGATGACTTATCCGGAAGCTAAGCTTTCGTAGCGACTACGGCTTCTCTTCTGGACAGTCGGATACAAGATCGATGGTTGTCAGTTTTGCGCCAAAACTGACAAAGCCTCCACCGACTTTGCACCAGGTACCCGGATTGGGCCGGCCCGACTCCACAGCTCTCTCAGCCCGGCAATCGCTCACCGCCCGTGTACCTGAGTCAATCTTGGTCAACAGCCCAGTGGGTCTTCTGCTGCTTCTGGCCCATGTACCCAGATTGGGCCAGCCCGACAGTCGCTCGCTGCCCGTGTACCTGAGTCACACGCGGCCCATGACACAGCAGATCTCCTCTCTTCTTCTGCCCTCTTTGACTATCGTTGACAATGACTCATCACTTTTGGAGTCATGAGGCCCACGCTATTCAGCATGGCTCCTCACATGGTCATCCAAGAGACAAAACACTATCTCTCGCTCTAGTGTCGAGGCTGAATACAGGGCAGTTGCTAACGTTGTTGCTGAAACATGCTGGCTTCGGCAACTTCTGCATGAACTTCGCTCTCCACCATCCCGCGCCACTATTGTCTATTGTGATAATGTTAGCGCTGTGTATCTCTCAACAAACCCGGTGCAACATCAATGCACTAAACATATTGAAATTGATCTCCACTTTGTTCGTAAGAAAGCCGCTGCTGGTACTGTTCACGTGCTTCATGTACCTACAACCTCTCAGTATGCTGATATCTTCACCAAAGGACTACCTAGTCAGTTTTCACTAAATTTCGCTCCAGTCTGAACGTTTAGTGCACCGATGCTCAGCCTGCGGGGGTGTTAGCGATATCACAGCGTCATCACTGCTAGCGACATTATATCGATATCATTGTACCACTGATTTAGCTCTGGCTATCCTCCCGTTAGTCACGGCCTGGATACGCAGGCTATATATATATGTACATACACTCTGCCTTGCAATACAATCACTTATATTCCATCCATCAATCCTAATGGGGATTTTTTTTACATTTCCTTTTATTGGGTTTCACATTTTCGAAGATAGGGATACAAATCCCGACCATTCAAAAAACCCTCAAAAATATTAGAATAAATAAAAGATTTCAAAAGTGTTGATAGAAGTCAAGAACTATACAAGATGTTAAGTTTGATATAGTTTGTCAACTTTTTATGCTATAACCAATATTTAAATAACTACAGCCTAAACACAAATTGTGGTACTACTGCATCAATTTACTGAACCACTCGAGAAAAATTAGATTGCATTTCTTCAGAAATAAAGAACAGGGTAGCATCAAGACAATAATCAGTGAAGAAAATTTGGTTGCTTCTCAGGATAAAAATATCACAGACTAGACAGACAGTTAACACAGTGATGTATCAAGATTCACAGAATTGACTGAAATTAGATTTCATTCCTCCGTCTCAGGCTCCTTGTTGAGATGGAGAGGGCGACTGCGTCCATGTCAGACGCCGTTGTCCGCCTCGCCACCAGCGCGGCGGCAAACATGGGCCTTTTGTTCATGCCGTGCTGCAATCTGATGTATATTTTGCTCCTATCTCTCGTCTTGATAACGTCATGGATCGCACTGGCTGCATCACTTATCTGTTCCATGTGAAGGCGGCTAGCTAATCACCTTCTCAATCATCAAGTTATCATCACGCATGTGGAAAACAGCTGATGGAATCATGGAATGCTTTAGTCAGTTGTGCCACTCTGCCGGAACATAAAGCAGACTTAGAGTGCCTGGCCAAGAACACGGCAGCAAATCCGGCAATGCCGACCACTCGTTCTGCTTCCCTCAATGTACGCTTGGAATGTTGGAGGGTAATACATACCAGCTAGCTAAGTCTGCAGTGGCGCTCTGATGGCAGAAATTTATTTACTGCCGACCAGATGACAAGTACCACTTCTTGAGCAAACTATTTAGGTATTTTTTTTACCATAATCCCCTGGTTTGAACTATCTTAATGGTTCTTCTTGCTACTTTGCATTGGCAATGAGCACTTATGATCTGTACTCATTGTGTTCTTTTCATCTTGTGGCTAACTATCCAGGAGGATGCATGGTTCTTGGCATTACAAAATGGCTACTGAAAATCATACCGATGAAGTCAAATCCAATGATGCCAACGGTTCTTGTCATTTGCAGACCATGCAAACATACCGAAAGGTATACACAACATCTTGAGACGATTGCTTCAAGCATATATTGTCAACAAGTTAGTACATGAAAATTGCTTCTTCTCCCTCATGAGGTGAAAAGAGGAAAAAGGTAAACAAGAAAAGAGGAGAGTTAAAAGGCTTAAAGCTTCATGTGTTGCTATAATCATATGCTCCCTAGTTAAGCTCAAATGAAATTCAGTAACTACGAAAACCTACAGCCGCTGACTAGTACCCATCTATTTTGTACAAGGAGGGACTGATAAGAAAATGAAAATTTTGTTCAGTGGTGTCTAGGTTTGTGGTCACTAGGACCATAGTAATCTTCATGGAACTCAGGTAACTTGTGTGCTACATCCTTGAATTCTTGTCCAGTAATGCTTCTCTTCACCTCGCCGGATGAGTCACCAGAATCCTTGGGCACATTCTCGGTTGATTTCTGGTTTTAAGAACAGAAGTACATGTGTCAGCACACATATGCAAGAACGAAATAAAAGACTATTCCTTGATAAACTTATTCAGTTATTCAGATACTGCATCAGAATCACTTACATCGACTGACATCTGGTTGCTGACTGCCGCACGGCTTTCTGCATCCAATCGAATGGCTTCAACCTCCATGGTTGCCAGTATCAGGAGCAAGATCACAGCAGTAGCCACTGACAACTTGGACATCCTCATTTTGTCTCACAGTAAACTTCTGAACTAGGAGAGAGCTAGTTTTGAGACTTTAGAGTAGGAGCTATGCAGGCTAAGTATGTCTGAAGCATTTGGCCTATGACAAGGCATATATATACATCTTGTTTTAGAACAACCCCCCAGTGTTTGCTACCTGTAATGTCTGGATCACTGCTGTTAACTCATTTTAATTAGACAAATCATTGTCGTTTACTGATGCATCATGCAAACCCCAAGACTTAGTATATAGCGTTCATGTCACCCTTTAGGGAAGGCTTCCTGCAGAAAAGTTGGGCCAGTGTTTAAGCCACTGGCCCCTGGCTGGACTAGGTACTAACCCTTAACTTGAGCTGCTAATTAGACACAATTACCCTGGAAAGTTGCGTGGCTGTCCGTCGACATACGCACAGAAAACTGCGTATTTGTTCGAGCGTTTCTTCAGAAAGCGCATACAAGACTTGTCAGTTGGGTTGGCCGACATGGACATGGCAATTGGACTCTTCTCCATCTTGCATACATTAGTAGTACGGAGTAATACATAATAATGTCAGCAGAAAAAACAAAATACGGGAGTACGGATTGCTGCGTGTACCGGGGATTTTTAAAATAATATTTTATTCGGAACTTCAAAAATGGTCTCGGTTTTAAAATAATGCTAAATCTAGTCATTTTTTGCCAACAGTTTAGAGGGGCTAATCCCGTCGTCGATACTACTTTCTATATAATAACGGGGCCAAGCCTACTACGATAGAAGAGTAACAAAGACAGATAGTGAATCCAAATGTAAAGCGAGGAAGAAAGAAGTAATTCATATTGAATGAAATAAGACAACAAAGAAGGCGTCATTAGGGCAAATGTTTACACTATAAATAAAAAATAATAATTTATAATGTCCACACTACCTATTCCATTCTCATTACAGAATCAAGCTCAGAAGCCATGTTTCGCTATCTGAACACGCCTCGAAGTCTCGCTTCACGTGTCAAATCTAATCTAAGATTTAGGCATACCGAAGCCATGCTTCGCCTAAAATCTAAGTGCGCTTCAGAGCCCTACTCGTGCATATTATCAAAAACCAAGCATGCCGAAGTCATGCTTCGCTTAATTTGAGTACGCTGAAGCCTTGCTTCGCTTCAAAATAATGCGTTCGAACCCCAAAAGAGACCTTCGATCGACGCGACATAAGTGTCCGAAGCCGCCAAAAGGCACACCCCTTCGCAACGACTAAGTCCCTAACCTCCACACATAAGGGGGGACCGAGGTATGTATGCGAAGTGTGCGAATGAAATGCGCATTACGAGCGTGACAAGCTAAACGTTTGAAACACTCAATTCATGCGAAGCATGCAGACGAAGTATGCAAATATAATCTTATTCATTGAATAATAATAGCAAAGTATGTTACAAATACATTTCGAAAACAAAACTACGAGTAGTCTATATCTAAGCCTAGGAAAAAGCGAGCTCGAGGCCCCAACATGTTCGATTCTCGCTGGCTCTTCTTCCGGGCAGGGCCCCCTCGGCTGGACGAAGCCCCGTTGGAGCCTAATCTCCCGCGGCCAGACCGTCCACGCTCCGAAGCCCGCAGTCCTCGTCTTTCGCCTTGCAAGTCGGTCCAAGTCTGAGATGAAGGCGGTGCTACATCGAAGGCATAAAAGTCTAGGGCTTCGTCGCCTTGTAAGGCTGTACCCGAAGACTGCACCCCCTCGCTGCTTAAGACTACCTCAAAATAGCTTAAGTCTGGCGAGGATGAGGAACTCCAAAGGGGCTTCGTCTTCACGGCAGCCAACAACTCCTGGGCTACTTCGGGAATGTCTTCGCTCCTAGGACCCCTTGGAAGTTTGAACCGAGGGGGGCCTTCGGACCTAGCTACTTCGAGCACCACCCAAAGCTGGTGAAGCTCCTTAGAATCCTCAAGTACTTTAAACTCAACATCTTAAGGCTAAGCCTGGGTAGGTATAAAGTACCCCTGCATTTCTATTAATAAACTGATAAGTTGTTTACAAGCCTACAGCTATGAATTACAAAAGCCTAAGGAGGTCTACACCTTCGGGGGCGGAGGCTTCGATGTCGAAGGCTGAGCTGGCGAGGCTTGTGCCCTGGCTCGGCGAAGGCGTGAGATCCATTGGAGGTCGAGGACTGCTTTGCACCCTTGGGCCTTCCAAGGCTCTTGAAGTCGGCGCCATGCTCTGCGGACATCTGGGGGTGGCGAAACCAAGTGTTGGCATCCGAAGGCCACCAGCGTGACCGAGGTTGCCGCCTCGAGGTGGTTGCACCCCGCATTGTGGAGCATTTGTAGCACTCCTTGGCCATCCACTCGCCCAGCCATCAGCGTGAAGCCCTTCATCGACGTCTCCACCGTCGCAGTAGTCGTCCGTAGAAACTCGAGGTGGTCCCCGATTGGGTCCTGAGGGTTGAAGTCCAGGGCTAGGCACTCGGTCCCTAGTTGCTCGAGGACTGCGGTCAACTCTTTTGGCCTCATCGACCCCTCGGACCATGAAGTCTTCTAGGGAATGATTGGCTACGCGAAGATCAGAACACTCTGTCGCCAGCTTCGCCCTGGTCTCCTCCAAAGCCCGAAGTGCCTCTCGAAGTCTTTCTGTCTCTGAGGCCAAGGCTTCTCTCAACTTGACTTCCTTGGACCTCGCCGCCTCTGCCTCCGCTTCAGCCTGCCTTCGCCTTTCGACCTCCTCCGAAGCCTTGCGTCAAAGGTTGTCCCTCTCCTCCGCCAAAAGGGTCATCTGATGATTCGTGGAGGCTACTGCTATAGCATTCAGCGCGAAGGACTGAAAAGATTCAAGAAAATCCTAAGTGTTGATTAAAAAAGCAAGTGCGACTCGAAGACCGTGTGAAGCTTCGCTCACCTGGACGATGGCTTCGTGGGCATTTATGAAGAGGTCGATGGGGCTTGAGCGGCTAAGTTGTGCCACCAAGCCCCCTTCCCCTACAGTAACGCAGCCCTCGTGGAACAAGTTTATAGCCACCTCCTTCACAGGTCTCCTTGGAAGCAGAGGCCGGACCATCTCCGTCACGGGCTCCTCCAGCGCAGGTTCTGACAGAGCTGGGCTCCGGTCCACTACTTTGACGAACTCTTCGGCTTGCTCTCGAAGGACCCCTTCACCGCGGTTGTCCTCCTCGCCCTCTTCGGACGAAGAGCTCTCAGACTCTGAGCCGCTGTTGTTGCTCCCGCTGCTGTCGAAGGTCCCCTCAGGCCTCGACACGATGGGCCTCGCGTCGCCACCAGCATCTGAAGAAAATTACAAGTCAATATACATGAATGTAAAGAGAAGGGTAATCAAGTGTCTACCTTCGTTTGAGGAAATGTCCTCGAAGGAGGTACGAGCGATGTGCGCTCCCCAGTCCCTTCGCTGCATGGGATGAGCCCCAGCCCCCACGCTCGAAGGGGTCACTGTTGCAACCTCTGGCGCCACCACTTCGATCGTCGCCGCTAAAGCATCTGCTGGCTCTGCTTCAGTGTCAGGATCCATGACCGCTTGCTCCACCGTGACAGGGGCTTCGTCCGCTGAGGGCTCCAAGTGAACCCTCGAGGCTTCGAGTTCCTCGTCCTCCACCCTCTTCCTTTTGGAACCGCTCGCCGAAGGTATTGGGCTGGTGAAGTCTGGAAGCGCTTGGACCCCCTCGACACCGAGCCAGTCCACACTCGGTTCCAGCGCTCCCAAGACCCCACCAAAGCGAGCCTTCGAGTCTGCTCCTCAGCCGTCGGAGCCCCAACAACACGCTCCACAGCCAAAATTGCCTTTTCTAGAGGTCGCGCGTCGCGTACAGCTTCATCAAGATTTCAAGTCAGTAGAAGTTAATTCTGCGAAGTATGAAAATAAAGAATTTCGAAGTCTTACCAAGGCGCTCCGCCGACACCTCGCTCGGTCCCTCCAAGCCCAAAGGTTGGAACAGGTTCTCTGGCCAAGAGAGCACGAGGGGGCTAAGCTGAAGGGTGATGAACTCTTCGGTTAAGTCCCTAATGCTAATTCTTGAAGCCACCCTCTGCAGAAGCAGGATCCTCGACCGAAGGGCTCCGGGGCTCGCCTTCACCATGCCTTCGCGTCGGTAGGAGATGAGTGCGTTGGTGCTTCGAAGGGGGGAGTCCGCGCCCACTAAAGCATAGAACATTCTTGGTCCCACTTCGAGTACCACTTATTGTTTACAGCCCTCGCCAGGAAGTCATCTTGGAACTCCTTTCGAAGCTAAAAGTTGGCGCTCCCGAAGGTCAAGGCCCTCTCCACGTGGTCTGTGCCCTCCCTCTGTTTCATCAGGCAACTCACATCGTGGAGGGCGACGAAGACATCTGCACGCCCCTCGCAGCCTTCGGCCCTCATGGCCTATTCGAAGATCACCAGCCTCGCCACGGCGTTCGAATACAAGTGAGGGAGCTCAAAGTTGCATGCCTTCAACACCTCGCTCAGCATATCCACTGTCGGAAGCCCGAGGCCAGCCTCAAAGAAAGCTTCGAAAAGGACTACCTCCTCAGCCCGAAGCCTCGGGATGGTCTCTGACTTCTCGGGTACCCGGAGCTAGATCCCCTCAGAAATCTTCCCCTCGCAGGCTCTACGAACAGACTCCTCCATTGAAGCTGAAGCCTTAATTTCTAGTGTTTGTTCAAACTTGTCCGACAGCGACCGAAGGTCCCTCGGCCCCAAGCGCCTCGCTGTAGGCTTTGCCGCTGCTGCCGCCTGAGCCTGGACAGAGCTCGAACTCGCACCCAGGGCCAAGGATTTCTTCGTCGCGGCCTTCTTTGGCATCTTGCAGGGCTTCGGTGCGAAGGGCGCTAAAAAGTTGTGAAGCCGGCTGTGTGTGAAGCTAAAGGTGGAGAAAGAGGGCAAAGGATGCTAGGAGTTGGAGCAGGAAGCAAATGAGAGCATGGGCGGAGCCGTGGTACGGTGAACTCCTTTTATAGGCGGTAAAAAACGTCCACGGATCCTGCGCCGAAGACTTTTTTCACCGGTTACCCCAGTCTATGACAGGTGGGCCCAGGGTGAATTTGAAGCGAATCGTTGCCCCCCCCCCAAACTGCAACGGTCAGTTTTCTGACTGTTGTAGAGGCGTTCGGACTCCCCGAGGGTGCCTCATCACCCGGTCAGGCATTTACTGCCTGCGCTTTTCGAAGCCAGCCTTCGCCTACAGTTCTGAAGACCTGCCTTCTCCGAAGCTGCATTTACTCCAAGTCATTTGTCCCGAAGCACGCGCACCCCTTCGCTCCGAAGGGCTGCGTGCGATGGGATACTGTTGGTGATGAGGACATCACTTCACATGATACACACATGGAGCCTCCACCTACAATTCAATTACTAGGACCAATCACACGCGCCCGTGTCCGTCGCTTGAACCGTGAGGTTAATTCTTTCCTTAGCAACTATGTTAATATTTGTTTGGACGGGATGCTACTGAAGACGGAGTCGCACGGATGACTTGAAATCAAGAATTCGCTTGTTCGGACTACATCGACCACCTTGCACCAAAATGGGCATAACTTCCTCATACGAAGTCCGATTGGCGCGTTCTTGGACTTTTTGGAAAGCTGAGGAGAAGACGGATCGTTTGCCATTGGTTTCGTCTCATTTGGAGTCTCGAGTCGACCTGTGTGTTTAAAACAGTCCCGCGTGACAGAACTGGGCCGTGTTGGCCCATAGTCCAAGTCTGTTCGCCTTCTAGCCCATAGTCTGAGTCTGTTCGCCTTCCACAGGCTGCCACGCCCTATATATTCACTCCAGCCGCCTTTAGGGTTAGGTTTTGCTTTGTTTGCATCTACACTTGTGTGTTTAGATCCCGCCTCTTGCACCGGACCGATTGGCTGCTGCATTGGCGTTTGTGAAACCTCACCTTATCATCATTTGTTTGTGATTTGGCATTCGACTTGTATCCTTCCTGTTCTTGCTTGTGTTCTTGGATTCGCTTGCAGGAATTAGCCTTCGTGGCGAGGTCAATCGCGTTCTGCGTGGTTGATAACCAACGGAGACAGTGGTGTAACGATTGCAAGGTTTTGATCCGCCGGACCGGAGCCTTTGATCGCCAACGTCGAGATTCTCCACCAACCCAAGTTATCCTTTACCTAGCGGAAGATCGGGACCAATCCCCCATCAGTTGGTATCAGACTTTTCAATTGGTACATACTTCGGAGTTGCTGATTTTGATGTAGTACCAATGCAAGCATGTTCTCTATTACTTGGTAGACCTTGGGTATATGATACTGATGCTACACACCATGGTAGGAGCAATAAGTACACATTTATGTATAAAGGAAAGAAAGTTACATTGCTTCTTATGACTCCTGCTGAAATTGTGAAATTTGAACAAGAAAAACGTGCTAGGGACACACAAAAGAGCAAACAACTTTCTGAAAATCAGCAAGTAGCTAAAACACTTTCGAGGCAACAAAAAGACAAAGTTGTTTCTCCTTCCTCATCACAAGTTATTAATCTGAAAGGATGTGTCATGCATGCAACTAAAACTAACCTTGCAGTACGTAGTTTTCTTGGTCTTGCAGGTTCCTACCGGTGTTTTGTGAAAGATTTCGGCACCATAGCCGGTCCTTTACCTGAGTTGACCAAGAAGGGAGTTACTTCTACTTGGGAGCCAGCACAAGAACAAGCTTTTGCCACACCAGTGGATCGCCTTACACGTGCACCTCTACTTCAGCTACCTGACTTTAGTAAGCCTGTTGAGTTAGAATGTGATGCTAGTGGTGTTGGAATAGGAGGTGTGCTGCTACAAGGAGGTAAACCCGTGACCTATTCTAGTGAGAAATTGCATGGTCCACAATTGAATTATTTTACCTATGATAAGGAATTATGTGCCTTAGTGCGTGTGCTTGAAACTTGGCAACATTACCTTTTGCCTAAGGAGTTTATTATACATTCTGATCATGAAGCACTAAAATATTTGAGATGGCAAGCTAAACTGAACCGTAGACATGTTAAAGGGGTTGAATTTATTGAATCTTTCCCATACATTGTGAAATACAAGAATGGCAAAGAAAGTGTGGTTGCTGATGCATTGTCTCGTAGGATTGTTCTTTTATCTCAACTTGATATTAACGTTCCAGATTTGGAAAGTTTGAAAAATTTGTATGTTGTAGATAAAGAATTTGCTGAATCATACACTAAATGTAATGATGGGAAAGGCTGGAAAAAATTTCATGTTTATGACGGGTTCTTGTTCCATGCTAACAAGCTATGTGTTCCAGATTCGTCCGTACGTTTGCTGTTGTTGCAGGCATCACATGGCGGTGGATTAATGGAATATTTTGGGAGAGAAAAGACTTTGGCCCTGCTGTCCAATAATTTTTATTGGCTAAAGATGCGGAGAGATGTTGAACGATTTGTGCAGCGTTGTGTCACATACCATAAAGCTAAGTCCAAACTTAACCCATATGGTTTGTATACTCCACTTCCTGTTTCTAGTGCACCTTGGGAAGATATTAGCATGGACTTTATTGTGGGATTGCCTAGGACAAAGAGGGGGAGAGACTCCATATTTGTAAGAGTGGATAGGTTTTCTAAAATGGCACACTTTATTCCCTGTCACAAGACCAACGATGCTTCACATATTGCTGATTTATTTTTCAGGGAAATTGTGAGATTGCACGGGATGCCTAGAGCCATTGTTTCAGATCGTGATGTGAAGTTTATGAGTTACTTTTGGAAGACAATGTGGGTCAAGCTTGGCACAAAATTGCTATTTTCAACAACTTGTCACCCGCAAACTGATGGTCCAACAGAGGTGGTAAACCGTACACTCTCCATGTTGCTGCGAACAATGATTAAGCAGAACTTGAAGGAATGGGAGGACTGCCTTCCACATGTTGAATTTGCATACAATAGAGCTGTTCACTCAACAACACAATTGTGCCCGTCTGAAGTGGTGTATGGTTTTAAGCCAATCACACCACTTGATTTGCTACCACTTCCTTTTCAAGAGAGAGCAAACATGGAGGCAACTAAGCGTGCAGAGTTTGTGAAAGCTATGCATCTGAAGACCAAGGAAGTTATAGAATAGAAGGCACGCTATTTTGATGAAAAGACAAATAAAGGAAGAAAGAAGATGTTTTTCAAACCAGGAGATCTTGTTTGGTTGTACTTGCGCAAGGATCGTTTTCCTGATTTGAGAAAGTTTAAATTGATGCCCCGTGCTGATGATTTAAAACCCTATTTGGGAGCTGACGATGAGCTTGAGTCGAGGACGACTCCAATTCAAGAGGGGGAGGATGATGAGGACATCACTTCACATGATACACACATGGAGCCTCCACCTACAATTCAATTACTAGGACCAATCACACGCGCCCGTGCCCGTCGCTTGAACCATGAGGTTAATTCTTTCCTTAGCAACTATGTTAATATTTGTTTGGACGGGATGCTACTGAATACTAGTGATATTTTGTTGCTTAGGAACATGGGAGATGGAATAGAAGAGTTGGAGTTGAAGACGGAGCCGCACGGATGATTTGAAGTCAAGAATTCGCTGGTTCGGACTACATCGACCACCATGCACCAAAATGGGTATAACTTCCTCATACGAAGTCCGATTGGCGCGTTCTTGGACTTTTTGGAAAGCTGAGGAGAAGACGGATCGTTTGCCGTTGGTTTTGTCTCATTTGGAGTCTCGAGTCGACCTGTGTGTTTAAAACAGTCCTGCGTGACAGAACTGGGCCGTGTTGGCGCATAGTCCGAGTCTGTACATTTTCTAGCCCACAGCCCGTGTCTGTTCGCCTTCCACAGGCTGCCCACGCCCTATATATTCACTCCAGCCGCCTTTAGGGTTAGGTTTTGCTTTGTTTGCATCTACAATTGTGTGTTTAGATCCCGCCTCTTGCACCGGACCGATTGGCTGCTGCATTGGCGCTTGTGAAACCTCACCTTATCATCGTTTGTCAGTGTTTTGGCATTCGACTTGTATCCTTCCTGTTCTTGCTTGTGTTCTTGGGTTCGCTTGCAGGAATTAGCCTTCGTTGTGAGGTAAATCGCGTCCTGCGTGGTTGATAACCAACGGAGACAGTGGTGTAACGATTGCAAGGTTTTGATCCGCCGGACCGGAGCCTTGGATCGCCAACGTCGAGATTCTCCACCAACCCAAGTTATCCTTTACCTAGCGGAAGATCGGGACCAATCCCCCGTCACCTTGGGTATATGATACTGATGCTACACACCATGGTAGGAGCAATAAGTACACATTTATGTATAAAGGAAAGAAAGTTACATTGCTTCCTATGACTCCTGCTGAAATTGTGAAATTTGAACAAGAAAAACGTGCTAGGGACGCACAAAAGAGCAAACAACTTTCTGAAAATCAGCAACTCCGAAGTATGTACCAATGGAAAATTCGATGTGAGCTGTTTGTGTTACCTTGACCTTACCGCTATCGTTGAGCCATTGCACATGGTAAGGGTGTGGATGTGCACGTGTGGGAAGTTGAAGCTTAGTTACCATGTCGAGGCTCACCAAATTGTTGCAACTACCACTGTCGATGATGACACGTACACGACGGTTATTGACGAGGAAGAAGGTCTGAAACAGATTGTTCCGTTGTTCCTGGTCGTCCTGGCCCATGTGAGTGCTCAAGTCACGTTGTACAATAAGTGCTGCCATGTTAGTGAAAAGACAAACAACAAAGAATAATCCTTATGAAAAACAGCTAGGTGTGGTGGTTGGAAGCAATCCGTCAAGCGCCTTACCCGCGCTTGCAAGTGTTCTTACCATGCTTTGACACCTTCATATAAACGTGATTTGAGAAAAAATTGCAGCGCCTAAACCAAGGAAATAAATCGGTAGAGGAGTATTATCAGGAGTTGCAAATAGGTTGCATGCGTGCTGAAATTGAGGAGGACAATGAGGATAAAATGGCCCGTTTTTATGGTGGTTTAAGACGTGAAATTCAGGATATCATTGATTATAAAGAATACAATACTATCACTCGTCTTTTCCACCTTGCTATGCTTGCAGAAAAAGAATTGCAGGGTCGCCAACAACCACAACGCAGCATGAGGACCAACATTGGTGGTGCTACTTCACGCTCAAGTGGGCAGCAGCAACGACCACCACCACCACCTTCTCGACCGATGGCTAGATCAGCACCTTCTACATCTACAGCCCAGGCTGAGAGTTCCAAGGCTGCAACATCCAAGGCGCCAGCCAAGCCCACCTCCTCGGCGGCCTCTACTGCACGTTCTGCAGCGATCCAGTGTCACAGATGCAAAGGATTTGGCCATGTTATGAAGGACTGCCCTAGTCAGCGGGCTTATATTGCTACGGAAGACGGTGGCTACGTAAGTGCTAGTGATGTTGAAGATGAATATGCGTTTGCTGCTAACATTGCAGGAGATGACAATACATTCGACGATGACGTTGTTTTTGCGCCGGATGCGTCTGCCGACCTTGAAGCACTTATTGTACAACGCGTCTTGAGCACTCACATGGAGCAGGACGATCGGGCACAACGGAATAATCTGTTTCAGACCTTCTTCGTCATCAATGACTGTCGTGTACGTGTCATCATCGACAGCGGTAGTTGCAACAATTTGGTGAGCCACGACATGGTAACGAAGCTTCAGCTTCCCACACGTGCGCATCCACACCCTTACCATGTGCAATGGTTCAACAATAGCGGTAAGGTCAAGGTAACACAAACTGCTCACATCGAATTTTCCATTGGTACATACTTCAGAGTTGCTGATTTTGATGTAGTACCAATGCAAGCATGTTCTCTGTTACTTGGTAGACCTTGGGAGTATGATACTGATGCTACACACCGTGGTAGGAGCAATAAGTACACATTTATGTATAAAGGAAAGAAAGTTACATTGCTTCCTATGACTCCTGCTGAAATTGTGAAATTTGAACAAGAAAAACATGCTAGGGACGCCCAAAAGAGCAAACAACCTTCTGAAAATCAGCAAGTAGCCAAAACGCTTTCGAGGCAACAGAAAGATAAACTTGCTTCTCCTTCTTCATCACAAGTTATTAATCTGAAAGGACGTGTCATGCTTGCAACTAAAACTGACCTTGCTGAAATTTGTGATGATACTCCCATGATATATGGCTTGATTTGCACGAACGTGCTGTTTTCACTTGCGAACATTCCTAGCTCTGTTCCTGTTGCAGTCACTGACCTTTTGCAGGAGTTTAACGATGTTTTTCCTGCTGAGATACCACCCGGGCTGCCACCGATACGCGGCATCGAGCACCAAATTGATTTGATCCTGGGAGCGTCTCTTCCTAATCGTGCAGCGTACCGTACCAATCCAGAGGAGACAAAAGAAATTGAGCGCCAAGTACAGGACCTTCTTGATCGTGGGTACGTCCGTGAAAGCCTTAGTCCTTGTGCAGTACCCGTTCTTTTGGTGCCTAAGAAAGATGGTAGTTGGCGCATGTGTGTTGATTGTCGTGCTATTAATAATATCACCATTCGATATCGACACTTGTATCCTTCCTGTTCTTGCTTGTGTTTGGGCTGTGGGCTGGAGACTTGTATCGGTACTGCACTGGACCGATTGGCTGCTGCATTGGCGTTTGTGAAACCTCACCTTATCATCATTTGTCTGTGATTTGGCATTCGACTTGTATCCTTCCTGTTCTTGCTTGTGTTCTTTGGTTCGCTTGCAGGAATTAGCCTTCGTGGCGAGGTCAATCGCGTCCTGCGTGGTTGATAACCAACGGAGACAGTGGTGTAACGATTGCAAGGTTTTGATCCGCCGGACCAGAGCCTTGGATCGCCAACGTCGAGATTCTCCACCAACCCAAGTTATCCTTTACCTAGCGGAAGATCGGGACCAATCCCCCATCAGTTGGGGGAATAAGTTTTTCCTTGAATAGGGGCCAAATGACGTCAGCCTCCAAAGACCTTAGGCCCGGAGCCTGACACCGCCGAAGGATGAAGACAAAGCAGAGTCCCTCCTGATGAAGTCAATTCCAAGTAACAGCCAGACTTGGCCTCCGGGCTCCTTCCCGATCCCTCTAGAGTCTAGCCTCCGGGCTCCCTTCGGAGCCCTCCAGAGTCAAGCCTCCGAGATCCCTCCGGTCTCTTTCAGAGCCAAACCTCCGAGACCCCTCCGGTTTCCTTCGAATCCCTCTTCCGAGAGATAGTTCGGAGCCCATTTCGGAGTGCTCTTCGGAGTCCACTTCGAAGTGCCCTTCAGAGCCCTCCTCGGAGTGCCCTTCAGAGTCTCCTCAACTGCCTCCACATACAGGATTCCGGCAAGTACTTCGAACCAGAAGAAATATCCTAGCTTCACTACAGTGTAAAGCCATACCGGGGTCCCCTCGCCCCTGGTATGCTTCAGAAGTGATGTTTGTATGCTAGTCTGTAAAGTCAGATGTACAGTACTCTAGTCTTTTCCCTCTTTGCCCCCATAAAGCCTATGGCTTGTAGAGGGCAATTTGGTCTATTCCTTTGGCCTGTGTGCCTATAAAAGCAGGGCCATGCCCTTGTAATAGTCAGATTCAGCAGAGGTAAAACTATGCCAAATCCACTATGAATTGGACTTAGAGTTATTATCCGCCCTGGGAGGCCTGAACTAGTATAAATCCTATCTCCCTCTGTGAGAACCCTTCGAGGTTCACTCCATATACCATATACACACAAAAACCTGATGTAGCTAATGCAATTGCTACAACAACATCAATGAACATACATAGTGCAATCTGAATAAAAAGCTTGTTGTAAGTTAATCTATCTCAAAATATACAGGAAATAAATATGTAAATGCGCGCAAATTGAGGAAGGATAACATATATTACTGTGCACTTCTACTCCTGCTCCTATTCAAAGGCATCTTCTGCCAAACACCTGGCAGGCACTAAGCAGTACAGTGCCTTGCACCTAAGCTCTGCGCCGGCACCTCGTGACCGAAACAAATTCCTGCACAGCCAATAGCTCCTGTGCAGTCCTCTATCGAAGAAGCGCACAACGCCACACAAATCGCGCCACCGCCTAGCACAAGCGCCGCTTCACATGCCAAGCATCCCAGGAAAAACCAGCCCTCCCATAGAAAAAACCGAACGAAGTAAAAACCTGATGAGCGGTACACGCAGCCAATGTAGTACACCCAAGCACACAAATCAAGGCGCTATTTGCTTCAGCATTGAATGAAGAGCACCAAGGCAGCCAAGCGATGAAATCCTAGACGTCGGGCAAAATAGTAAAATCCTATCTATAGATAGCTTGTCCTGATGCAGAGCTTTCGTAGCAGCTACAGCTTCGCTTCAAGACTGTCGGATCTCCGATCGATGGTATGGATTAGGGCGTCGGTTTTGCGACAAAATCGACAAAGCACCTGCTATCTTCACACCGGGTACCCGGATTGAGCTGGCCCGATTTCGCGGCTCCCTCAGCCCAGCAATCGCTCGCCACCCATTTACTTGAGTCAAACCCGGTCAACAGACCAGCAGATCCCTCGTCGTTCCTGGCCCATGTACCCAGATTGGGTCGGCCCGACTACGGCAGTCGCTCGCCTCCCGTGTACCTAAGTCGCACGCGACTCAAGACACGATAGGTCTCTTCTCCTCTTCATCTCCTCTCTCTCTTCTCTTTGACTTCCATTGATAATCACTCATCACTTCTAGAGCCATGAGGCCCATGATTTTCAACATGGCTCCTCACATGGCTTGTACCGATGAGGCACAAAAGGGTGCACGATGTTGGTCCAATGTGTTGGCGTGCCGGCAAAACCTAGTAGGTTATCCTCGACTTGGTGTGTTCCATGGTGAAGGTTTTGGAATGAGTTTCTGTGACTTGGGTCATCTGAACACACTGTGGTGTGCATGAATGAGTGCCTTGTGTGTATAGTGGTATACGTCTAATAAGATTATAATCTTTTCAAAAAGTCAAGCCATAGTCAAGAGTGGGTTTAGTGATGTTCACTGTAGTTAGTTTACTTTTATGATTGTGTATTGGTTGATAGCATATAATGACTGTTGAGCAAGGGAGTACCGTTTGTACTACTCAAGATAGTGGATGGTTTCATATTCATATTTACATTCTGCATAATTAAAACATATTCACATTAAATACTTAATTACAAATTGTAATTTTCCGTAAACTTAAGCCACATGACTTCCTATGTTATTATTCTTGCATTATTCTGCATTTAGTGGCTAGTTGAGTACTTTTGTACTCACCCTTGTTGATACACCATCAGAGGTTTCTTACTACGAGGATGATGGTCTGGAGTAGTTGTCCTAGTCAAGGAAGCGAGTCCTGAAGCAAGATGTTCATCTCCAAGATTTTTCCCTTTTATTATTAATTCAGTGCAATAAAATATCATGTGAGTTATATTTTATTTGTCGTAAGATGTGGCCGTGTGATGAACATTTTGTATTTATTGTTTTTCTTTGGAAATTCAATAAAATTTGTAATTATTAAATTCTGGGCATTACAAGATAGTATCAGAGATGACTTGACTGTAGCAAGCCAAACAGACCTTCCTAGGACTTAATTTTGAAAAAAAACCTTACTTTCGAAAATCTACTCCATATTTTTTCATTCCCCTAACTCTTGGAAAATTTTCTTTCTTGTAGCATACCGACCCATATTCGCAGTTTCTGTTGAGAGGCCATTGGCTTTGTTTAGGAGCTTCGCATGTTGGCAACATTCCTGCTATACACCCGTGAGCCGGAGTACCATGGAGTCTACCAAAATGGAGAGAGTGGGCCATGCCAGACTCTTCGCCCCTAACCAAGAGTTGACCTCCTTGACCACCTCGACTAGAGCCACGAGTTTTGATATTGGCTGTCAGGATGCAGCACTTCAGGCACTCGGGGAGCTCCGTTAGATCTACGACAACCACCTCGATGGTACCGCCTTTCACCATCTGCCATCTCGAGAGCTAGGATCAGACCACAGTACCTACGTCAGCTGCTACGACGACCACAACCCTCTCATGGCTCGACAGACTCATCTCCTATAGTCCATGGACACCCTTCAAACTGAGGCCCTCCTACACACCGACGAGACGCAGGCTTGGATTGACTATTACCGCCAGGAGGCCGACTAGCTCTGATAGTAGAACGCTTAGCTCCTTAGCAGAACCAGGAGTTCAAGAAGGACCTTGATGAGCTAACACCCACAACCCCCTAGGAGGAAGGCCCCTCGGATGACCGTTCACCAAACTAAGAAGTTGACTAGGCGGAGCATGACCCTACCCAGATCAGGTGAAGCCGATTCACTTCGCGAGGAGGAAGTAGAGGAGTTGATGGTCGACGATGAAGCCGAACCCAGCACCACAACAGACACTACCCGAAGATCTGAGAGCACATCCAGTGATACCCCCGACAGCCACTAGATGATTGTAGTATATGCTAGACTCTAGATGATTGTTTTCTTTTTTTGTGGTCTTGCACCATAGCGACCTGTGCTATGGGAAAGTTAAAAATAAGAACTATAATCGACAAATCTATCTTTACCACAATAATAAAAAGGACTACCATTATTTGGCAAAATTATTCTAAGTCACTTCATCTTCTCTATGGGGTGTTACATCCTTCAAAAGAATGGCCAACAGTCAAAACAACAGTGCCAACAACAACAACGAAGCAGAAAGCAACCCTGCCAGCAACCTCCCCAGAAGTGTTGTGCCTAACTGGAGTGCAACCGGTCAATGTCAGTCCGGCATCCCAGCTGCCAATCACCCTACCCTAGCCAACATGATGGTGAATCAAAACCAACTGATCACGACACTACTGGCTCAGATGCAGCAGCAGCAGGCACAAATACAAGAGAAATAGAACCAATTGAAACAACTCCAATAGTAGCAAGCTCAAGAACAACACCCCCATCACCCCATACCTTCACCAGCCTAGCCGCCACAGCTATCGGAGTTCTTGCGCGTAACGACGTAAGGTCACCAACCTTCTCCAGCACCACCAATCTAATGGAGGCAGGAGATTGGCTCCGTACCATAAGTAAGAAGTTGGAACTCTGACCATGCACCAACTAGGAGTGTGTGGTGTTTGCCGCACATCAACTTCACAGCCCTGTAGACGAGTGGTGGGACAACTACCGTGAGTCCTAGCTCGAAGACCATGTAGTCACTTGGACAAAATTCTCAGCCACTTTTAGAGCTGCCCACGTACTAGTTTCGATTGTTGCCCTCAAGAAGCAAGAGTTCTGTGGCCTGCAGCAAGGAAACAAGACTGTCACGGAGTATCTACACGAGTTCAACCATCTGACATTGTATGCGCTAAAAACGTGTGTACAGATGCAGACAGGCAAGGCAAGTTCCCAAGGGGACTAAAGGATGGATTGTCTATTCAACTCGTTGCAGCAGATTATACCGACTTTTAGAAGTTGGTAAACAAAGCAATTATCCAAGAATCTGAGCAGAACAAGATCGATGAGAAGAAGAGGAAGATGATTGTCTTCTGTTACCAGCAAGGAAATAGTTAGAGGCCTCACACCATGGTTACTCCTCAAATGTCAACTGCCTTCGAGCCATAGAATACCAATGAGGGAACAAGTTCAAACATCTAACACCAAGCACCGCCTGCAAGTCATACTCCAATGTAGACCACCGAAGTCATGAAGGACAGAAATGGAAAAGTCGTGGTTTGCTTCAACTGTCGCTAGGAAGGGCACTTCTCCAATAGATGTCCTTACCCCCAAGCAACCACAAGGCTCTACCTCAAACCCGATGATTTGTGCTCAAATACATCACATCTCCGCCAAGGATGCCCAAGGTATGTCAGAAGATGTTTTGAATATGTATCCAATCAACTCAGTATTGGCATATGTTTAGCTTGATTCTAAAGCAACACCTTCCATTCTGGAGCATCATCGAAGGCCTAGCCTCCTAAGTTTTCTGAAGTTCGCTTCAAATCTCGGAACGAGATTCTTTGTAAGGGGGTAGGATTGTAACACCTTGATTTTTCAAAATAAATTTACTTGAAGGAAAATTAAAAAATTTAAATAAATTAAGTTTGAATAATAAAATGATGGAAAATAATAAATAATTAGAAATATTAGGGAAGAATTAAAATGAAGTAAATAAAAAAATTGGAATAAAAAAATTTAACTAAGTTTGAACCAAAAAGAGACAAATAAATAAAAACCATGAGAAATAATGCAAATCTTGAGTTGGGAAATTTATGTTAGGTTCCCCAAGTCAAGATAAATTTTTAGGATTTTTTAAAAATTTTAGGACCTTTGCAACTAGTAGAGAGAATTCAAATGAATTTCAGGAATTAAATTAAATGGAAAATGTATTTTAATTAGTGATGGGCCGCTTCCTCCCAATCCCCTTCCAAGCCAGGCCAGCCCAACCCCCTTACCCTCACTAACACACGGGACCTGCATGTCAGCCTCGCATGCCACTCCCGCGTGCCACGTGTCCTCTCTTCCTATCTCTCACTGCTTGCCCGGACCCACTGACTAGTGGACCCCGCCTGTCAGCTTCATCTTCACCGACGGGAATCACCGTAAAATCTCGCGTCAGGTGAACCCTAGCCCAATCCCGCCTTCTTCGTGTGCATCCCACTAAATTGACCTCGAGATCGCGCTCCCCATGCTCCGGTGATCACTTTCCCCCAATCCCAAGCCAAATCCCATCCGAGTTTAGTGTATTCGTGCTTATGGAAACATCGTTGGAGGTAATTTGGAAACTCTCTCAGTTTCCCTCCCTCCGCCTTCCATCCTTGACGCCGACGGCTACCTATAAGACCCCTTGCGCCCTCCGTTTCTAGTCATCCAGCCATCTCCAAGCCAATGCAACCAGAGCGGCCTCGTACCTTTTTTCGCCGCAACCGCTTTGTTTCCCGTCCATTCGCCGCTAGTCATTGCCGAAGCTCACCACTCGCCACACCGATGACCTCATCATGATCGCCATTGTCTTCTCTTCCCTAGAAACCCACCCATTCATGCTGCCGCCCACCGGAGGACCGTTGTCATCGTCGACCCAAAACAGCTCCATCGCATCCACTCGTCGCTGGCCACGTCTCGTCGTCATCAAGTCTCAACTCTGGTACCATGATGACCCCCGTGCTTTTATCATTCCATTTATTCTTTTGCCCGAGGTTTTTAGCCATCGCCATCGCCGCTAGCTCCGTCACCACCCACTGCCATCACCGGAGAAGACGGGATCCCCTCCTTGTTGCCACGCGCATGCCAGATACAACTCTAGTCGTGCGATCGGGTTTGAATGGCCAACATTAAATCATCCATCAGTTTAATCTGGACCGTCCCTTTTTCTAGAATAGGTCTCCAGTGATCTCAACCATCGGATGCCACTTAAACCCCAGCGCGGACGCCAGTCATCGATCGATACCGGTTCAGATTATTTTAATCTTGACCATTGATTTTCATTTAAAGGTCCCGCATCACCGGCAACCTTCTGATTGCGATCCAACGGCCGTCAGTGCTCCGGTGCACCACACAGTACTTAGGTTCACCGTGGACTAGGCTCACCGTGGACCAGAGTCTGTTTTAATTTAAAATAAAATTCTAGAAATCATTTTTAACTTCTAAAATTCATATCTCACTCAATTTAACTCCAAATTTCACCATTTAAATTCCAGATAATTCCTGATTTAATCCGCTACAACTTTAATCAATCTAATTGAAATGTTTGTACTGTTTATTTTATTTATTTTAATTGTTTTCTTGTCTTGATTCACGTGCCAATAAGATTACGAAGCTGTCGAGGAGCTAGAGCATTTTCCAGAGGTCCCACCATCCCCATTTGCTGATCAAGAGAAGTCACAACCCTAATTTTGATCATATTGAACCCATGTTTTTAATTAAATATCGCTATAACCCGTAGGATATAAATGCATTAGTCCAATTGAAAGCCTTGCACTATATTATTTAGTTCTCATGACCTTGTTGTGCAAACCCAAGCCATGCTATTGAACTCATTTTCCTTGTCACCTTTATTATTAAATATTAGTTAGTGTCCAGAGTATCGACACGACTGCTAGTAGGCTAAATATGAGTCATAGAATAGAATGGTCACTCTTACTCTATTATAATCCCTGGTATATTTCTCATCTCTTGGAATTCTGAAGAACTTGGAAAATTGGTTAAGTATGTTAGTGTTGGGGGAAATACTTCATCGTCAGAGTCATTGCTGCAACAAGACAAAGGCAGGTGATTTAATCGAAGGTTTCCAGCATCTAACTCCGGAAGTACATTGATACAAGTTCGAAGGATAGAGGTGAACTCTAGTTCAGAGTATATATTCGAACATTGACCCTTCAGAGAGCGCTCTTGCCAGCTAAGATGGAAGACTTATCTTCTTTCTCATTAGATTAGTCTTTTACCGTTTTAGACCTATTAAGGGTACCGAATAGTTTCCACTATGTCGGTTGTAACAGAGGGGTAAAAGGGTCTTTTCCTTAAGGTTTTGGCCTATAAATACCCCCCGTTTTACCCTGTAATGAGCATCGAAAACTTAGTTATTCAATACACATCTTCGAACTGCTTCGAGCTATTATCCAATTCAGAGGCTTGAAATAGTTCATTTCACAAACACTTCGTTTGTTGGTTTCCAAACTCTGAAAACCTGTTAGCGTAATCTTTTACGCCAACAGTTGGCACCGTCCGTGGGGAGTCTAGTCCAAAAAACTTCGTTCTCTACCAAGTCCTTTTTGGCCGGAGTTGGAACTCCCAGAATCTTCTCTGCAGCTCGAACAATTTATTCCGAAGTCATGGGAGCTTGGGAAGCTGAAAGATAAGTTTGCATTAGTCATTTCATCAAATAATTGTATATGCACCAAGTTGTTTTCAAAGCTACCTGCATGGCTCGAGTTCGAAGATATTTTTCAGAGTCCACCCTCCGGATCTTCTTCGAAGGTTACAGGCCAGTTGGCCATCAGAGGTGGGATTTGGAGCCCGATGAACTCCTCGGCTAAGTCCCGCATGCTCATGCGGTGACTAATCCGTTGAAGCAAGCTAAGGTGAGCTTCGAGATGACCAGGGTCCGGGTGAACTAGAGCTTCTCTTCGGAAGTTTATATCTTGCAGAGGTCCGACCAGACGACTGCCTGCTCCCACCTCGGCATAAAACCATCGGAGAATCCAATCTATGTACCATCTAGCGTTGATGGCCTTCGCTGGAAATCGCAGTTGGAATTCATCCCGAAGTCTAAAATTGATGCTGCCGAAGACTACCACAATCTTCTCCCCTCCGGACCCTTGGTAAGTTTATGTTGGCAAGATGCCCTATGCAATGCTGCGAAAATTTCTACTCTCCCTTCGCAGCCTTCAGCTCGTAACGCCCATTCGAAGATGGACAAGTGCACTATTGCGTTCGGAGATAATTGGGGAAGAGTAATGTGGAACAAAGATAATACCTCCGAAAGGAAGTCCACTGCTAGGAGTCCTAACCCCGCTTCAAAGAAGGCTTCTAAGACCACAACTTCTCCAGGCCTCGGGGCGGGGATGGATTCTTTTCCTGGTTTCCGGATGATGACCCCTGAGCCAATCTTCCCCTCAACTGCTGCTGCGATCGTCTCTCTCTTGGAAGTAGATGGCCCCAGTGTATAAGGTTGGTCCGGATACTTTGAAGAAGCCGGAAGGAGATCTTGGGGACCAGTCTGTTGGGGATTTCCCGTCGGAGCCACTGCCGCCACTGTTGCTACCACTGCCGCAGCCGCAGCCTCTTGTCGGGCTAGGGCTGAAGCCGCCCCACGAACCTTGAAGCTGGTTTTCGCCATGAACTCGCACCAAATGCTAAAGCTAGAATCTGGAGGCTAGGGCTTGGATGCGCAAAGACGGTGAGGAAGGTATTCGAGAGGTGTATGGGTCCTCTATTTATAGCCCAGGCACACGATTTTTTACCGTTCACATTTGCCGTTTCGCATTCTCGACCGTTACTCTTTGCGAAGTTAACGCACCACGTAACTTCTGCTGGAAGGAAAAAGCCAACGGCTATTTCTTCTAAGTCTAAAAGGCTTTCTGGCTTCTTAAGTTCGGAGTATATCTTCGAACATTTACCCTTCAGAGAGCGCTCTTGCCAGCTAAGATGGAAGACTTATCTTCTTTCTCATTAGATTAGTCTTTTACCGTTTTAGACCTATTAAGGGTACCGAATAGTTTCCACTATGTCAGTTGTAACAGAGGGGTAAAAGGGTCTTTTCCTTAAGGTTTTGGCCTATAAATACTCCTCGTTTTACCCTGTAATGAGCATCGAAAACTGAGTTATTCAATACACATCTTCGAACTGCTTCGAGCTATTATCCAATTCAGAGGCTTGAAATAGTTCATTTCACAAACACTTCGTTTGTTGGTTTCCAAACTCTGAAAACCTGTTAGCGTAATCTTTTACGCCAACAGTTGGCGCCGTCCGTTGGGTGTCTAGTCCAAAAAACTTTGTTCTCTACCAAGTTCTCAAACCATGCCTCCCAAGCGGAGTTCAGGTGGTAGTCCTACTCGGAGGTCCCCTCGGACCTTCGGACTAAGATCTTCGAGCACAGTTGAGGTCGGAGGACCTTCAACATTTCCTCCACCTCAGACTCCAGAAGGAATTCCCCTTCCTTGAGCATACGGAGTTCCTCCCCCAACTCCATCCATACTTCGGCCAACCGGAGTTCCTCTTCCACCTCAAGTTCCACTTCGAACTGATGCATACAGTTCTCAAGACCCGGAAGGTCCTTCCGGAGGAGATGAAGATGGTGTTGGCGATATGGACGCTCAAATGGCCAGTCTCCAAGCTGAAGTAGCGAGGTGGCGGCAAGAAGTCACAGATAGGCTTCGTTCTTAGGCCACCCCGGTCATCCCCGAAGTGCCCCAAGACGACGAACTTCCCTATCCTAAAGCCCCCGGGAACGCTTCCTTCGACAATGAGTCTCCGCTGCATCCCGAGCTACAGAAAGTGTGCTTCGATCCTAAGTTTAAAACTTCGAAACTTTGCAAATATGCTGGAGACGAAGACCCTAGGGAGTTCTCGCGTTATTATGAATTAGCAATTGAGGCCAGTGGAGGAGTGCGAGAAACCATGGCCAAGTGCTTCCCTCTAGCTCTTGAAGGGGTGGCTCTACGGTGGTTCTGGTCCCTGAAGCCAGGGTCAATTAGAACCTGGGAGCAGTTAAGGAAGAAGTTCATAAGCAACTTTCAGGGTACCTTCATACCCCCAATGTCTACAGGAAGCCTTTTCCAGGTGAAGCAGTAGCCCGGAGAGACTTTAAGGCAATATTTCAAGCGCTTCGCTCATACGAAGTCGCAGATTCGAGGGTTGACTACATCCTTCGTAGTTGATGCAGCTCGACAGGGAGTTACCCATGCGGGCCTCCTTGATAAACTTCACTGGAAACAGATATCTTCTGTTGCTCAGTTGATGTCTTATTTCGAAGAATATGCAAGGTCGGAAGAAGGGTGGCTTTGGAGAACTGCTTCAACCCCGTCAATCCTGCAAGAAGTCAAGTTGGAAGTGAAGACTTCAACACCTTCACAGGGGCCTAACTTGGAAGTTCAGCATGACAGGCGTCGGGGGCAAAATCATCCTCGTTCAGAAGTCTTGAACATTGCACCTCCACAGAAATTTGCCCCTAAGACTTCGCAACCTTCAGGAAGCAAGACCAGCGGCTGGAGGCTGCCAGGGAAGCCGGCTGGCAAAGCCCAGGCCTTCTTCTGCTGTGTCCATGGTGAGAATTGAAGTCACGCAACTGATGCGTGCAAGTCTATACTCGCTTTAAGAGGCGAGTACCTTGAAAGAACTTCAGGTCGAGGCACTACTGACCGAGTTCCTCCTGGGGTGCGTCCGGAGCCTGTCTAGGCTGTGGCACATATAGATAACTTCGACCCTGCAAGGCAACCTCCAGTGGTCAATGTTATGCCACCTCTGAAGCAGGAAGATGGCCAAGATCGAGGGAAAAGAGTAGTCCTCCCCATTTCCGGAGGAGGGACTCTTGGTAGTATGTCGAAGAGGTAGAGAAGAGAATATGTCCGGGAGGTGGGCCATATTAGAACTTCTTCGTCTGCGGCTACCATGCCTGAATGGTCCCATGTGCCAATATCTTTCTCCACAGATGATGCAGCGGGCATAAAGTTTCCACATGCAGACCAACTTGTCATCACTGCCAATATAGCAGGGACTGAAGTCCAGAGAGTATTGATTGACGGAGGGAGTTCAGCAGATATTATCTTCGTCCAAGCCTTCGATCAACTCTGCATCTCCAGAAAGCATCTACTCCCAGCAGCTCATCCTTTGAAAGGCTTCGCAGGACCCCCTCTCTATGCCCTCGACCAAATAGGTCTGGAGGTCACCTTCGGAGAGGGGCTACTGGCCAGAACGGAGGAGGTGATTTTTGATGTTGTGGATGCCCCGTATGCATACAATGTTATCTTCGGGAGGGGCATGTTGAATAAGTTCGGAGCTGTGGCGTATCATAATTATTTGTGTATGAAGATGCCCACACAAGCGGGAGTGCTCACTGTTTTCGGAGATTAGGCCATTGCGTGAAGAGCGGAATATGGTCATGGCCCTCCTCTTGACCCGAGACAGGTGAACAGCATGCAAGGCAACCCGGAGGATATTTCTACTTCAGGTGAACCTTCGAAGAAGTCCTTCCCAAGGCCAAGCCCTGAAGGGGAGATTATAACGAAGGTTATTGTCAAAGACGACAAAGACTATTCATTTCAGTTTGGCAAAGATTTGCCTCCAGAAGTCGCTACTTCGTTAGAAAAAGTAGTTGGAGAGAATTTACATGTCTTTGCCTGGTCTGATGAGGACATTATCGGAGTCAGTCGGGATATTATTGAGCATAGTTTACTTGTGAACCCGAAGGTTCCGCCTGTCCGACAAGGACTCCAGAAGCTATCTGCGGAGAGGGCCATCCTTGCTAAAGATGAAGTGGAAAAGCTGCTGAATGCTGGGATTATTAGAGAAGTAGCTCATACGGAGTGGCTAGCCAACCCAGTCTTCGTTAGGAAGAAATCTTTCGGGAAGTGGCGCATGTGTATTGACTTTACATCTTTGAATAAAGCATGCCCCCGTGACCCCTATCCCATGCCCCGAATTGATCAATTGGTTGATTCCACTGCTGGTTCGGAGTTATTAAGCTTTCTTGATGCGTATTCTGGCTATCATCAAATTTGGTTAAAGCGCGAAGATGAAATCAAAACAAGCTTTGTAACTCCTTCGGGAGTACTCTGCTATGTAAGAATGCCCTTTGGCTTAAGAAATACCGGGGCAACTTTTTCGAGGTTAATCGCTAAGGCTCTAGGTCATCAAATAGGCCACAATGTAGAAGCCTATATGGATGACATTGTAATAAAGAGTGCTTTAAAGCACCAACATAGCCTAGACTTAGCAGAAACATTCAATAGCCTTCGGGCATGTGGAATCTGTCTTAACCTCGAAAAATGTATTTTCGGGGCTCAGGCTGGAAAGTTGTTAGGGTATCTAGTTTCAAGCAGATGGATCGAAGCTAGCCCCACTCAAATAACTGCATTGCAAAGGATGGCTCCTCCGGAAAATTTGAAGCAAGTGCAAAAGCTGACTGGTCGTCTTACAGCACTTAACAGATTCCTAGCAAGGTCCGCGGAGAGAAGTTTGCCCATTTTCAAAGCATTGAAGGGGTCTGATGATTTTGCATGGACACCGGAGTGTCAAAAGAGCTTTGATGATATTAAGAATTATCTCAGTAACCTCGCTACACTCACGGTGCCTGTTGCAGATGAAACCCTACTCCTTTACCTTGCGGCTACTGGCTCCGCTGTCAGTGCAATCCTTGTTAGAGAAGTTGAGTTCAATGGGAAGTTGGTACAGAATCCAGTCTACTTTGTATCTGAAGCATTGTCCGGAGCAAAAACAAGATATTACGAGCTTGAGAAGTTCACCTATGCTCTAATAAATGCTTCGAGGAAGTTGAGACATTATTTCCTAGCATATAATATGATTGTACCAACTTCATATCCCTTAGGAGATATGCTCCGAAGTAAGGATTCTACAGGAAGAATTGGGAAGTGGGATGTTGAATTAGCACCCTTTAGCATCTCCTTCATGGCAAGGACAGCAATTAAGTCACAAGTGTTGGCAGACTTCGTGGCAGAATGGACTCCTCTTGTAGTATGGGCTCTGGAGAAACCAATTGAAGGAATTTGGACCATATACTCCGATGGAGCTTTCCAAGCATCTAGAGCAGGTGTCTGAGCAGTAATAATTTCACCTTCAGGGCAAAAAGAAATGTACTCCACAAGGCTCAACTTTAAGTCCACCAATAATACAGCGGAGTACAAAGGAATTTTGTTAGGACTTCGAAAGGCACGTGCTTTGGGGGCTACAAGAGTTGTTATTAAAACAGATTCTCAAATTGCAGCAGGGCACGTAGATAAGAGTTTTCAAGTTCATCATCCACAGCTTGCAAAATATTTGGAAGAGATCCATAAGATTGAAGCATCATTCAAAGGGATTTCCATTCGAAGTATACCCAGAGCTGAAAATATGCAAGCTGATACTTTGGCGAAAGCTGCAGTCGGAGCCATGGACATTCCAGAAGAAGCTTTTTATGATCTCAATGCACCTTCAGTAACACAGGTCCTTTCTGCGGAAGTCCTTTGCATTCCAAGTACAGATTGGCGGAGTTCAATTATAGAATTGTTGCAAGGAGAAGCAAATTTTCCTGAAAGGACACAGCTTTTGAGGTTGAAGCTTAGAATTCGAAATTATCATATAAACAACAGTATTTTGTACAAGGCCGGAGTATGTTCCCCTCTGCTCCGATGTATATCTCAAACCAAAGGTCAAGAGATTCTTCGAGGAATTCATGAAGGACTTTGCGGTAGCCATCTGGCCCCTCGAGCTTTGGCAGGAAAAACACTTCGTCAAGGGCTTTATTGGCCTACAATAGTAGCTAATGTGGAGAGCTTAGTCCGCACTTGCTAGGGTTGTCAATGGATGGGAAGAAGAAGTCATCATCCACCAACAACTCTACAAGTCATTGCCCCAGTTTGGCCCATGGCCAGATGGGGCATGGACCTTATTGGCCCCTTCCCAGTAGCAAAAGGAAATTTGAAATTCATAGTGGTAGCAATTGAGTATTTTTCCAAATGGGTCGAAGCAGAGCCCCTCACTGCTATCACTTCGAATAATGTACAAAAATTTTCTGGAAAAATATTATATGCCGGTTCGTTGTGCCTCGGCAGCTCACAGTCGATAATGGGACACATTTTGATGCAGAGCCCTTCAGGAAGTTTTGTGAAGATCTTGGCATACAATTATGATTCGCTGCAGTGCGACATCCTCAGTCTAACGGAGCTGTTGAAAGAGTCAATGGTAATATCTTATCAGGGTTGAATCGAAGAATAGTAGGAATGGCGAAAGGATTGTGGACCGAGGAGCTCCCGAAGATTCTATGGTCCATTCGGACCACTCAAACAAGGTCCACGGGTTTCACTCTTTTCAGACTATTATTCGGAGATGAAGCTATGACGCCAACGGAGCTTAAAGGAGGATCCCTTCGCAGCACTGAACCAGAAATAGAAGCAAAAAGGCAAACTTCACTTGATTTAACAGAAGAAACAAGACTTCGAGCTGTCGCCAATTTGTCAAAATATCATCAGCAGACGAAGACTTGGTTTGACCCGAAGGTCAAGCTTAATGAACTTAAGCCAGGCCATCTTGTTTTGCGAAGTATTATAGCACCAGGGAAATTAGGGAATAAGTGGGAAGGTCCATACATAATTCTCCGATCAGGACGCCCTGGTTCTTTTAAGTTAGCTAATTTAGAAGGCGAAGAGTTAACACATACATGGCATGCGGAGCACTTAAAGCGATATTTCGCATAGGGGCTCCTTATAACCATTTGTAAACACCTTCTGAATTAATAAAGCTCATGGTTCAGATAATTCCTACCTCTCAAACACTTCCTACGTCTAGTGGATGCGCTGGAAGAACGAAGTTGGCTGGGAGGGAAATGTCATTAATTTGAACCAATTTTTTGGACTTCGAACCACTGGTTCGAAGCTTCCGACGAGGTGGGAAAGTCACTGAAAAATGGATTCCAAGCCACCGGCTTGAAAGCATCCGTAAAAAGAGTCGAAGGAGACCAAATAATGTGGATTCCAAGCTCCGGCTTGAAAGCATCCGTAAAAAGAGTCCAAGGAGACCACTGCGAATTCCAAACCACCGGTTTGATAGCATTCGCAAAAAGAGCCGAAGGAGGCCAAAACAAAACAGAGTTTGAGCTGATAAGCTTCGAATATCTGCGAAAAGAGTCCAAAGTGACCAATCGTTTTGGATGCCAAAGTGTCCGAGAAATTAGTCTGAAGTGACTTCTTTCAAACAAAAGGTACTAAGTTATTAGTTTTATGACTCCAAGTAGTCAAAGACATTTTGTAAGATTTTAATCAATCTTTAAGTTGTAGAGGGGCTCTGAGCCTCCAAAATTGTACTCCTAAGTATTTTTCTTTGCGCCTAACCATCTTCAACTACACTTCGAAGTTGCTTACGCCCAAAGAGGGGCTGGGAAGTAGGGAGACAATTTTAAAAAATCAATCTTTCTTATTCGAATAAATTACATTACATTACGAAAAATATGTGTCTATGTCAAGAAGGAATCGAAGACCTCTTCGATCTCTAGAGCTACTACTAAAGCCGGAACGACTAGTTCCAGAGCCGGGAGTCATGATAACTTTACGTTTAATTCTTCTTCCTCCCCTCGAAGCTCGAAAATCTTTTTGTTCTTGTTGAAGTTCAGCCCAAGTTCAAAGTCACTCGGGGCTTCTTTCCCAGCTCCGAAGTTCTTCAGGCTTCTTTCCTTGTTCTTCAGCAATACCCTCGTCCTTGGACCATTCAACGTCTTCAGAAGACGAAGCTTCCAAGTTAACTTCTTTTTCTTCCTCTTTAATATAAGATAATATATCTTTACATATTCCGGGCGCAATTGCACCGGAGCTCTCTCGAGGAATCAAAAATCGAGGTCGTTTATGAAGTTTTAAAAGATCGAAGGTAGCCCATAGCAGGCGGAGTTCTTCGGTAACATTTAATACTTCGACATCATCCATACGAGGTTGAGAAGACTAAAAACATGATAAATAAATTTTCATTCATAATATATGAAAGCATAATTTTTACATAGTCGGGCTCCTAAAACAAAGCTAAACCTACGGGTCCGGCGGAGGCTGACTGCTCGAAGCTTGTGACCGAGCTTGTTTTTGGCGATGCCCTTCATCGATCCAAGCCTTGATCGTTGTTTGACCTTCGACTCTCCATGAAACTTGGAAGGCTTGCCAAGCTGCGACCACATCTTCGGAAGGGTTAAGTAGTTGGTTCTCGTCGAAGGTAATGGGAGCCGCCCCCAAATCTGGTGTTATCGATAGCCCTAGATCTTCGTAGTAGCGAAGTATTTCGAGAGCAGCTACTTGGCCGGAGATCTCTCCATACCGAATGCCTGCTGTCTTCATCATCTTCGCAGCTCCTTGGATCATCTTTAGCCGTCGCAGTAGGGGGACGTTGTCACTCGAAGGTAGTGTCCAAAGAGTACCGAAGTACTCTAGAACACCTAAAAGATTGTTCATGACCTCCACGGCTACCTTCTCCGACTTCACTTTATCTTCAATTAAAGCATCCCTTGACGAAGTTAGCTCATCTACCACAGCGGATAGCCTAGTTGCCTCCGTAGCCAGAGAACTCTTCTGGCTAAGCAAGTTGCTAGCTTCCTCCATGGCTTTAGCCTTCTCCTCTTGAAGCTTAACTAGCTCAGCCCCCGCCGTGGCGTGCTCTGCCCGCATTTTCTCTATTTCGGCCCGAAGCACGATTTGTTCGGCTTCGAGTTTTTTATTCGCAGCCTCCAGACCAAGTCTGGCCCTCCTCTCCGCTGCAACCATTCTATCTAAGCTCGAAATTCGAACTTCAGAGACGTCAAGATTCCTCTGGAGAGCAGTAACCCTCTCCTGAAGACGAAGGCTTCCGCGCTCGTTCGAGATGGCTGCAGCTCGAGCCAAAACTATTTGCTGTGAAGAGAAAAAGCAAGGTGAGGAATTATTCATAAGTTGAAATTAATCTTGTTTTGTAGATACTTCATACCTAGTATGCTGCCCGTTCCAAGGCTGCGTTGAGCTCCGAGCCCTCAGCTTCGCTAAGTATGGCCACTAGGTCTGTCTCCCCAACTTCGCGGTTAGCTCAATCCAAAGGCTCGAGCAAGGCCCGAAGTCCGGTCCTTCGCTCCAGGAAAGGGGCTAGGAGGGGGCATAGACAGAGCCCTTTGGTCATCTTCGTTCGGCGAAGGGTCGGAGCGCTGTGCTGCATCTTCGGAGACCTCGGTAGACTAGCCCCCCTTCGCAGATTGACCTCTGTCTGTTGATTCAGACGGAGTTAATCCTGAGTTCGGAGCAGGAAAGGGGTCCATTTTGTCTTTACCTTTCCCAGGTCCCATCTACGCAGCTTCTGGAACCAACCCAGGAGATGTCGAGGTCCCAGGAGCAGTATCTTCGGGAGGAGTCACCTCCATGGGAGTGGACCCTACCAAAACAAGGTATTATGTATTGCATAATTTTGCAGGGTAATGAAAAATGCAGTTCAAGTGAAGTTTACCTCCGAAGCCCTGTCGGCGGATGAGCACGGGGCTACTTGGAGGATGGAAGGCCACATCGAAGTCATCGTCGGACTCGGTGGCTGGAACTGAAGGGTTGATTGCTGGAGCCTCCTTGGGAGCAACAGCTACCACTTCATTCGGAATCGAAGTTTGTTCAGCTGGAAATTTGACTCCGCCTTCAGCAACAGAGGCTTCTTGATGGGGCAAGTCAGGCTAGACGCTTGGGTTCTCAGCCTGTCTGGAGCTGCTTGGAGCATCGGGCACGCTTCTTGCATCGCCAGTGTTTACATCAGACTGAGCTTTGTCTTCAGTAATTAGGTCCGTGAGGACCTTTTGCATCTCTCTAACTCCTTCATCTTCAGATGAATCGGAGGGCGAAGCCACAGGTCTTAGAGCCACATTCTTTGGCTTTTGGGCTAATTTTTTCACGGGAGTCTTGGTCGGAGCTGAAGGCCCAGCTTCCGTTTTCCTCTTCTTCGGCCCTTGCTCGGAAGGTACCCAGTCCAGAAGAGGAGGGGGTGCGACTCCGAGTACGTCCCATACTCGGTTAAGCCGTTCCCAACTACCCACTAGTTTTTTCCTCCACTCCTTTTTGGCCGGAGTTGGAACTCCCAGAATCTTCTCTGCAGCTCGAACAATTTGTTCCGAAGTCATGGGAGCTTTGGAAGCTGAAAGATAAGTTTGCATTAGTCATTTCATCAAATAATTGTATATACACCAAGTTGTTTTCAAAGCTACCTGCAGGGCTCGAGTTCGAAGATATTTTTCGGAGTCCACCCTCCGGATCTTCTTCGAAGGTTACAGGCCAGTTGGCCATCAGAGGTGGGATCTGGAGCCCGATGAACTCCTCGGCTAAGTCCCGCATGCTCATGCGGTGACTAATCCGTTGAAGCAAGCTAAGGCGAGCTTCGAGCTGACCGGGGTTCGGGTGAACTAGAGCTTCTCTTCGGAAGTTTATATCTTGCAGAGGTCCGGCCAGACGACTGCCTGCTCCCACCTCGGCATAAAACAATCGGAGAATCCAATCTGTGTACCATCTAGCGTTGATGGCCTTCGCTGGAAATCGCAGTTGGAATTCATCCCGAAGTCTGAAATTGATGCTGCCGAAGGCTACCACAATCTTCTCCCCTCTGGACCCTTGGTAAGTTTTTGGTTGGCAAGATGCCCTATGCAATGCTGCGAAAATTTCCGCTCTCCCTTCGCAGCCTTCAGCTCGTAACGCCCATTCGAAGATGGACAAGTGCGCTATTGCGTTCGGAGATAATTGGGGAAGAGTAATGTGGAACAAAGCTAATACCTCCGAAAGGAAGTCCACTGCTGGGAGTCCTAACCCCGCTTCAAAGAAGGCTTCGAAGACCACAACTTCTCTAGGCCTTGGGGCGGGGATGGATTCTTTTCCCGGTTTCCGGTTGATGACCCCTGAGCCAATCTTCCCCTCAACTGCTGCTACGATCATCTCTCTCTTGGAAGTAGATGGCCCCAGTGTATAAGGTTGGTCCGGATACTTCGAAGAAGCCAGAAGGAGATCCTGGGGACCAGTCTGTTGGGGATTTCCCATCGGAGCCGCTGCCGCCACTATTGCTACCGCTGCCGCAGCCGCAGCCTGCTGCTGGGCTAGGGCTGAAGCCGCCCAAGGAACCTTGAAGCTGGTTTTCGCCATGAACTCGCACCAAATGCTAAAGCTAGAATCTGGAGGCTAGGGCTTGGATGCGCAAAGACGGTGAGGAAGGTATTCGAGAAGTGTCTGGGTCCTCTATTTATAGCCCAGGCCCACGATTTTTTACCGTTCACATTTGCCGTTTCGCATTCTCGACCGTTACTCTTTGCGAAGTTAACGCACCACGTAACTTCTGCTGGAAGGAAAAAGCCAACGGCTATTTCTTCTAAGTCTAAAAGGCTTTCTGTCTTCTTAAGTTAATTCCAAGATAGTTCGAATGTAACTTCCTGGGATGTCAATTCGAAGTTTGAATCTTCATATATTTCGAAGGTCGATTAAATTCGTTAACCCCTACGCATGATTATTTTTCTTGTGTATACTGCTCTCCTAACGTTACAGATCTACCGGAGAAGCGTATTCGAGGGGCTACTGTTGGGGGAAATACTTCATCGTCGGGGTCATTGCTGCAACAAGACAAAGGCAGGTGATTTAATCGAAGGTTTCTAGCATCTAACTCCAGAAGTACACTGATACAAGTTCGAAGGATAGAGGTGAAATCTAGTTCGGAGTATATCTTCGAACATTGACCCTTCAGAGAGTGCTCTTGCCAGCTAAGATGGAAGACTTATCTTCTTTCTCATTAGATTAGTCTTTTACCGTTTTAGACCTATTAAGGGTACCGAATAGTTTCCACTATGTCGGTTGTAACAGAGGGGTAAAAGGGTCTTTTCCTTAAGGTTTTGGCCTATAAATACCCCCCGTTTTACCCTGTAATGAGCATCGAAAAATGAGTTATTCAATACACATCTTCGAACTGCTTCGAGCTATTATCCAATTTGGAGGCTTGAAATAGTTCATTTCACAAACACTTCGTTTGTTGGTTTCCAAACTCTGAAAACCTGTTAGCGTAATCTTTTACGCCAACAGTTAGCATGGTGGATTCCTGGTGCAAGCGAGGGCATTGGTAAGTCGCACCCGGGGCACTATAAGGATCGGTCTGTGGGATCTACTGTGAAGCACTTCCATACTAACCATTAGTCTAATGGGTAAGACCTAACTGGAAGTATAGAGCGTTCCAACCCGATGCACCAAGCGAAGGGGGAAAGTTGCATCAGTGGATGGCTTGTACCGACGAGGAACAAAAGGGGGCACAACGTTGGTCCAATGTGTTGGCGCGTCGGCGAAACCTTGTGGGTTGTCCTCGAGTTGGTGCATTCCATGGTGAAGGTTTTGGCATGAGTTCCTATGACTTGGGTCATTTGAACACACTGTGGTGTGCAGGAATGAGTGTCTTATGGGTACAATGGTATACCTCTAATCAGAGTATAATCTTTTTGAAAAGTCGAGCCCACGGTCAAGGGCGGGTTGAGCGATGTTCACCACAGTTAGTTTACTTTTATGATTGTGCATGGGTTGATAGCATATAAGGACTGTTGAGCGAGGGAGTACTGTTTGTACTACTCGAGTTAGTGGATGGTTTCATATTCATATTTACATTCTACATAATTAAAACCTGCTCACATTAAATACTTAATTACAAATTGTACTTTTTCGCAATCTTAAGTCACGTGTCTTCATTTGTTATTACCCTTACATTATTCTGCATTTCGGTGGCTTGTTGAGTACTTTTGTACTCATCCTTGTTGATACACGATCAGAGGCTGCTTACTACGAGGATGATGGTCTGGAGTAGCTATCGCAGTCAGGGAAGTGAGTCCTGAAGCAAGATTTTCATTGGTAAGATTTTTTCCCTTTTATTATTAATTCAATGTAATAAAATAGCATGTGAGCTATATTTTGTTTGTCGTAAGATGTGGTCGTGAGATGAACATTTTGTATTTATTGTTTTTCTTTGGAAATTCAATAAAATTTGGAATTATTAAATTTTGGACGTTACAGCGGGGTAGGCCACCATGGTGCATGAAATGTTGGCGAAGGAGATAATGGAGCTCGTGAAGCCTTCACCTCCCCTAGTGAAGTGACAGTTGGAACCAGTTGGTTCATGCAATCCCCAACAAAAGTCAGGCTTCTGAAGGCGATCACAGTGCCTATCGGCACCTTGGTGTCAACTTTGCAAATGACTGCCATTGATTTGATCAGTGGGTCACAATACTCCCCCTACCTAGCGCGCCAGCTGTCGTTGTGTCTGAACAACAATAGCCTACAGATCAATGGTTACTTCGATGAACAAGGCAAAAAAAAGAGAGAGAAGACTCGAGAGAATTTTTAGATAGGTTCGGGCCTCCTGAAGGATAATAACCCGACTCCTGTATGTATGTGTATGACTAAGGGGCAAAAGCCTTTCCCTAAATAGTCTCCTCTAGCCTATGTCTCTTATTTTCTATGTTTGTGTCTTGTCTTGTCTTGTGTGTAGGCTTCCTCCTAATCCCTTTATATGAGAGGGATCGGGGGTTACAGATGGTTAATCATCATATTAATGATTGAAGAAACAGTCAAATAACGGGTGATTATTGGTAGAAATAATCATTCAATTAATGACGACCCTTATGGAGATAATCGTTGCCTTGGTAATTGAAGGCCGGCCATTGGAGTACCAGCACTCGGACAAACCTCTTCCCGAGTGCGGGCTTTTGGGGACTTGTGGTCCCCTAAAATCAATCTTTAGGAAATAGCCAACCGGCTGGCAATCGACTTAAAACCACTCGAAAAGGGTACCCGGGGTCATATCCCTGACAGTGGGTGAGAGATGGTGCCGAGGAAAATGAAGTGTCTAATCATTTTCCTCTAGCATGGGGGTAGGTGCATTCATGTCCCCAAGACCAATAGCAGCGCAGAGCTTCTTGGCTCCAAGTACAATCCGAACGTCCGATGTCCAGGTCAAATAGTTACAACCATCTGCGCTCAGCTTTGTGAACTCCTTAGTTGTGATGCCATCATCTACATTCAGCGATGCAAAAATTATTGTCAGTAATCTTGCAATACATGCTAGATATAAAGAAAGAAAAATGCTACAAGTACTAAAATAATTAATGTATTGAAATGCAAGATCAATAAAAGTAGTAATAATAATACATAAAAAATAATGCTTAAACAGAAAATGGACGCAAAATTCAGATTTTGGAGTTACTTTTATGCAAGAAAAATAATTTTCGGAATTTTCAGCAAATTCATGAGTCTTTTCGTGATTTTTTAGAAATGAAGGGTCTTTCACAGTTCTGCCTTTTCTTTTCTTTTCTTTTCTTTTCTTTTTCTTCTTTTCCTGTCTTCTTGCCGACCAGACCTTCTTTCTTTGTCTCATTTACAATAATCCCTCACCGCCAGCAGTGCTGCTACCTGTGCAACGTGTATGGGCACAAGAATTGTGGTGCATGCATGCGTAGTAATGGTGCCGGTAGGGCGCCGCGCTGGGCGCCGGCTGAGTGCGAACGCGCGCACTAGTGGAGCATGGGCAGGGCACCGAGCGCGGGTGCAACAGGACGGCGATTCGACATCGTCTGATATCGTTCTGGGTGTATTCGGTACATTGGCGCTAGGGCGTCCAGAGAGGGTGTAGTGCGTCGGTTGGACACAGGACGCGACACAATGGTGGTTTGGTGCTGCGAGAAGGGCGCGTGCACCTGGGGCATCGGTAAGATGTCAGCTCGATACTGTGGGCAGTGCCCGTGCCGGCAAGGCACGAGTGTGTCATGTTGCAGCACAACATTAGATAAAATATATTAGATGAATATATAAAATAAATAGACTTTGATTACAATTAGATTGTTTTCTTCCTCATGTCGAGTTTCATGTTGATAACTTGTTGAGTAACTAGTTCTACGTGTTGAGAGCGTCTTCGACAATGGGTAAGAGACATTATATAAGGAAAAATGAATTCTTTATAGTTTTTTTGTGTAAAATGAGAGAAGTGTCCTCTCTATTTAAATATAAAAATTTCTAAAGATAAACATGTCCAACTGTTTATCCCAATTTTTACGGACCATATATTAAGGGTGAGCTTTAGCTCCCGCTTGTTTGTCCTATGAAACTGGAGTATGTCAAACACTTTTTCTAAAAAAAGTAAATCTCACTAAAACCATAATAAATTGGAGTAAGTTTCGGTATGGATTTCTAAATAGCCCTAACTATTTCAACCGCCAGCTCTCACAGTCTCACGCATCAAGAGAAAAACACGTATATTCCATGGCCTGGAGTAGATCGTACTGGGCATCGAGCCCACGGCCCAGCAGAGCGCCAGCCTAGGATTTGGCTGCGGCCCCCGCGGCCCCCGCGGCCCCGCCTCCCTTCCTCCCCGCGCTCGCCAGCCGGGATCCTGGGATTCTAGCCGGCTATTCCTCAGTCCTCGCCCCTCGGCGTGCGGGACTGCTGGTCCCGCGGCTGGGTCAGCCATGGCCGCCGCCCCTGGTAAACCCTCTCTCTCTCTCTCACGCGGCTCGCGCTAGATCTCGAGCTGCTCGTCCATTCCATAGTGGAATTTCTCAGGCTCAACTTTCAACCTCCTAACCACGAGCAGCGGCGCGCGGTGGCTCGATCCCGTACGCTAATGCTCGTGGCTTCGGCCTTCGGATGCCGGGGAAACCCGTCGCGCTCGCCGACATCACCAACACCGGCAAGCCCAACCATCCCGGATCGATCCACACCGTCGCCGACGCCCTCAAGGTCATAAGAGTTCTAGCTCAGCTACTCAAACAAACAGGCAACCCTAGCAATTCAATATTGCCATCATAATTCCGACTCCCACCCAATTAAACCTTTCAAGTTCTCATGATTTCAGGAGAATGCTGAATTGCGCAATGTGCTTGCAGAGAGAACGTATGTATGACTCCTGCCTCTTTGTTTTTGTTAATGGGGAAACTTTGTTGTTTCTCAAGTAGTAACAGTTTTTTTTATTTCTTATTTTCAGAAAGGCCATTGAAGCCAGCAAAATTGAGATGCAGAAAATCCGCCTCGCGTTACATGCCGTCCAACAGAAGAACCTGCAACTTGTGCAGGCTAATTCGCAAATGCTTGCTGTTTGTCTCTTATTCATTAGCTCCCTACTTCACCACTCTTATGTTAATGTTTTCAATTTCTACTCGTGCAATGCTAGTACCTTGATTGCCAGGCCTATAGGTCGAACATGTAGTTTTACTGTTTTAGTTATAGCTATACGCAATGGTAAATGAAAAGTGTTTGCATTCCTTTGTTGGCGTTGTTTTGCAGCTGTTTGTAGGTAGTTGATCTGCTTTATTTGCTACTTAGTCATTCCACTGTTAATCTACGTCTATGTTTTCATGTTTCCTTCTCCCCTACAGGAAATGAATCAAGGAAAAGATAGAGTAAGCTGCTTCTGGTTATCTTTTGTTTGAGTTTTCAAATGCAAATACTATCCAGCATTGAGGTTGTTGATTTGGGGAATCATCTGTGGATGTAACATGCAGCTGAAGGTATTGCAACATGAACTTGCATGCACCACTGCAGTTCTCAAAGTAAAGGATTACAAACTTGAGGTAATGTTAGAGCATATCTTTTTGAACTTCTGTTTGTTACACATAGCAGTATAGCACACGCTTTTCATTGTCTAGTGATTTCAGAAGAAGAATAAGGCTGCTAGGCAACCACAGAAGAAAGCAAAATTATTGGTAGGCAGTCAAATTCTTAAGTAAACGATTCATCATACTTATCTAGATGAGTTATAGTTCTGAATTCTGAAATTGTACTGTTTCTATAATGTAATCAGGTGACAAAGGCCATGCCTTCCAGAAGTACGCAGGCTGAGGCTCACCGAAAGGCCACCAGTGCTATTGTACATCATTTAGTTGATATTCAATGTAAATATCACTCTCACTTTTTGTTTCTTGGCTTGATATGATATCTGGAAATCATTTCATCTATCCTACTTTAAGGTTTTGAATTATTCACTTAACATGAAACAATGCAAGGCTATGTTTCCTTTACCATAAGATGGAACACTTTTCAAATCTTCATTTTCTGTAATTTTCTTCTCAGCTGCTGTGCCATCTTATACTAGCTGTCAAGAGCGCCTGCATGATGAAACAACCAAGAGGTACTTTTATCTATTTACTGATGATTGGGAGGGTGACTGGTTGACCTGAGTTATAATAGTCTAACTCATGCAGTCAAATTTGTACTGATTCAACATGTCTGTGAGCATGTGCACAAATAGGCAGAAGTCAGAATCATGTGAAATTCCAAAGGACACGAACACAATGCAGCATAGCTGCAAACCTAATGTGCAATCTAGTGGGTCATCGCATGGTGATGATCTAAGGTAGCCCAGTGCTTATAGAATGTGTTCATCGCTGCATCATTATCTGATTGAAGCATATTGATAACTATTGGGCATGTGTGAATGTGTGATCAGAAGAACTCTACAGAGGTCTGCTAGACTGAACCCTGGATCTTGCGAAGTCACAGAACTCTCCTGTGAGACCTTGCATGAGGATGTTATTGTTCCTTTGGCTCCTCCTAGTTCTAGTGTTCCAAAACAGCAGGAAACATATGCTGGAAATGATATGGTAGGGTGTTTCTATTTCTTTCTGTTTTTATGTTTCGAAAGTTTAAATTTTGGTATGGTGGTTAGATTTTTGTGCTGTATTTGTGTTGGGCAGGCGAAGTCATTGATAAATGAACTTCCATGTGAAGAAGTAGCGCATAAATTAGAGGCTCCGGAACTTAAGGTAATATAGCAGCATGGTTTGCCTCAGACTTTTGTTAGTCTTATCGATGTTATTTCTGAGTTATGGGATTCTGATTGTATTTTTGCACCAGAAAAAGAAGAGAAGCACGCATGAACACAAGGAAGTGTATTTGGAGGTAGACAGCACAGTTCTTGAGTACATAATCCACCCATTTATCCATGAATGAATCTTAATCTTATTATGTTGCTACTTGTTTCCTACAATTAAATTAGGAGGCGATAGAAGAAGCAAGTTCTAGGTTTGCTGGAGTTGAGATGAATGAAATTGATGATGAGGCCACCAGAACTGACCCAAAGCATTTGGCAGTTACTGAATGTATAATACCTCTTCTTTCTCCATTATTCTAGTACTTCACTGTTGTACAACAATCATCCTGGTTGCTTCATACTAGTTTATCTTTACCTTTCTATCATGCATTCAAGCACAACATTCTCCTTGTTTCGGACTGAATTATTTCATAACATTGCCAGACAATTTGAACATAAAATTACATTTTTGTTTATAAATGCTCATAGGTAAATTTCTCTTGGGTTAGGAATTAAAACTCAAAGCCCATGAGAAAGTCAAATTACTTGCTAAATGCTACTTCGTCTGTTTTAGAATGGAAGTCATTCTAACTTTATCTAGATTCATAGATTCATTAATGTCTAGATATATGTCTAGATTCATTGATTTATAGATAAATCTAGACAATATCTGAAACAGAGGGAATAGTTTTTTGTGTCCTGAACCCTTTTTAAGAAAAATGGCATATTCCTTTAATGACAATACCTTTTCAGCTTCGCATCCGTTTAATATTGAGCATCCAGAGCCATCACAATACAGAGGTAACAGGAGGTATGGCGCATCATTTTAGCAAGGCTTAAGATGCATACGTAGTACATCACACTATTCACCCAAGCAATGCTTTGTTGAATCAGAAAATCTACCCGTGCAAATAAACGGAAGCTGGAATCATATGAAGGTCGAATGATCTCAAACATAGAGGAAGGCATCAACACGAAATGCCACTCAAATTCCAGCATGCCACTGAATCATGCAGAGAAGAGGTTAGTCTCCTATCTTTCACCGAGGCACTTTTCTCTTCTTGGAACATGTCGATCACGATTGGCCTGAATACTGCAGAAAATTGCCGAGGAGAAAATCCTCGAGACTGGATCCAGGATCTTGTGAGGTTACAAATGACACTTTTAAGATTGTGCAGGAAGATATTGTTGCCCCTTCCAGTATAAATGTCTTAATCGAGCAGACCAAAAATGATATGCAAAATGGTTGTACCCCCTCAACGAAACCTTCTGAAGAGCACGCGACAGGGAGATCTTCCGTTGGTAGGCCTTCGAGGCGTGCAGCAGAAAAGATCGTCTCATACAAGGAGATACACGTGAATGCTAAGATGCGGCGACCATGACTACCACGTAGATTCAACTCATGCAAGAGAACAATTCCATTCGCATGCGTGTTGTGCCTTTGTTGTACGATATCTATATGTTCTACTAGCCCCAATACTCAATAGTTTGGTAGCTCCGCTGCTCTGTCTGCCTCGACATGAACAAGCATTCTGCATCTCAGTTTCAAACAGACCATGGACATCTATCTGCCTCGTCTTGGTCTGGAATGACGATGCCAACAGGCAACAGATACCAGCAAACCATTGGTCCTGTTCCCGATGGTGTAGAGATCAGTAAGTCAACAATAATTGGTTACAGGATTAGTAGTATTTTAGGATGTTTCTCCTATGTTTAGAGATCAGCAGTACAACATATCTTTTAGCTTTCGTGTGCATGCATGTAATGACCTGGGAGCTACGGCTGGGGCCTAGCGATCAAACTCAGAGTGGGACATCACATTTATCAGTTTGCGAAGACCGAGCTTACATTTGATCTGACCAGCCAATCTCATGGATCATGAACTGTAACTGATTGATTTGGATGGTTTATTGTCCCCTATAGGACAGTGACATGTCAAGTCAATCGAAATCATGTTTAGTTTCCTCAATCAGATCTTGTTCAAGTTTCATGCCTGCTATCAGTTTTGGTACATCATCTCTGTTTCTTCTGAACGGGATTTATCTACCGACACCATGAGCATGAAGACAAGATGAGCAACATTGACCATTCAACAAGGTGTTACTCCCATAATAAACTCTCAATTACACTGGTAATCAGGCATACTGAACTTCAGAGCCCCCTGGATGCACACTACCTTCCCAACATATGTACAGTGTCTCACAATGGCAAGTGACTAAGTGAGATCTCAGGTTCTTTGGTTTATTCTCACACAGGGCTAGCTACTGCCTACTGGCATGTCGACGATGGATGGATGGATGGAATATGGATCAACAACAGCAAGATGCCGAAATCGCTACATACAATTGACACTCTCCAGCTCTGCACAACACCAAGACTGACGACAGCAACGGAGTTGTCATTGCTCTTCTAGGAGCGCCCTGAGGCTATGAAGCCCTTCAGCTGATATGCTCCGCTCGACCCTACCTGTCCTGTTGCCTCTGATCTGAGGAGGGGCCTCCTGGTGGAAAGAAACCATCACCGCCGTTAGGTTGTCAGAGGCCCCTCGCTTTATTGCTTCCTCAACGATCTGCTTGCAACACAATTTCATGTCATTGTGCTCTTGGAGCCTTTTCCGTGTGAAGTCCACAGCATTTTGGTTTGAGAAGTAGTCCCAGATGCCATCGCTGCCTATTATCAAGAACTCGTCGTCCTTTGTCAATGTGATCATCTTGAGCTCTGGTTCTGAGCTCAAGGGGCCACCCGGTTCACCTATTTTCTTCAAGCCCTCAGGATGCCAGTCACCAAGTGCTCTAGTGACTGCTAACTGACCGTTCAAATAACCATCGTTGACATATCCACCAAGTGATTCTATACGCTTTCTTTCGTTGAGGCAGCAAGTCCTGTGGTCCTTGGACATTTCAATTGCAGCACCACGCCTGGAGAGAACTGCTCGGCAATCACCAGCATTAGCAACCAGAAGAGACCTGCACATCACATGCTAATCATTATATGTAACCGCTTCAAACAACACGGAGGTTCAGGGAACTTCTAACAACCCAAGTGTAACATTCCTATAAATTTTATGCTCTTGGATAAACTTTGAGAAAGGCTAGGGACTAAACTTAAATATTTCTAAGACGTGGAGAAAATGCTGACTAACCCAAGAACAAAACTGGTACTAGTTCGTCAAACATAAGATTCAAACTTAGCATGCCAAGAAGTAGATTGACCTAGACAGAATTCTAGTTCTTGTCAGCACTAGGAATAGTACCTTCCAAAAATTATTGCTGCAAGTGCTGTTGTTCCAGAAGAAAGTACGTCCTGATGAGAGAACCTCTCTGCAAATTGACTATCAGTTTGCACAAATGACCTCCTCACTACTTTGTCAAGCTCAAGAGGAAAATCAGCATCTTCCACGATAATCCGCGGCAAGTTATCACGCACATAATGAGAAGCATATTTTCCACCATGCCCATCAAAGACCTGAGAATTTTAAGAACAAGATGATCTTAGTCTCTTAAAAAATATACACAGTTTCATGATACCTGTATACAATTAGGATGAACCAATCCCTCGAGGTGCTACAGTGCTATTGTTACAAGTTGACTGTAGGTACAAAGAACATTAAAATTTACTTTACTCTGGAGTAGACATGTTTTAAGATTGCTGGAATGCTCAACTGGCTAATTGGTTACCATGTCAAACGGGAACTGAAGAATCAAAATAAAAAAGAGTAAAAACAAGAAGGTACCCCGTAGAAGGAAATGATTTCATCATCCACTGTGTTATGACCAAAATTCTTAGCTAGATCTGAGATGCAGACATGGGCATCTTCCATGTAATCACGGCTTCCAATATCAGACCAATCCCCTGATCGGACGAATGGGACAAAATTGCTCGACTTAGTCTGCTTGAAATCAAGAGATACTGTGTTCTCACAAATTTTCTCCATCTGCACGTTCTAACAATGCTATAAGATTAGAGCACGGAAAATAATAAGAAATAAGAAGAAAATTGATAGAATTAATCAGAACAAAAGTTCTTGTAAGGATAATAAAAGGCATTAGCTGAGGACGTCAGCCTTTTACTAACAACAGATCAATAGCCAACTTTGGCAGAGGATGCTACTAGCTCAAATGAATATTCTTGCACTTCAACTCCGTCAACAGCAGAAATTGCTTAAGGGATGTCGTTGCCATCATCACATAGAAAATGGACTTACTGCAAATACCAATCCACCAATTCCAAAGCGACACAGAAATAGAAGCCGAATTCAGTGAAGCAGGTGACAAGAGGCAAACCCTTCTTGGACAAGGAAGGCTACGAGTAACCATTTATAGAAAGGGCCTCAGTAAACAAAACATCCAAGAATGTACAAAAGTGCAATACATCTATCTTTCAGGTGGGGGGGGGGGGGGGGGAGGGGGGGGGGGCATACAGCAACATATGAACTTGACAAAAAAGCTTAACAATTGTGGCAATATGATAGGACAACAGAAACTCCAATTTTTAATCTTTTTCAAACTAATTAGTACAGCTGTGGAAGGCCAACAAAGTGTAAACTCTTGCAACCATCATTTCAAACTACAGAGACAAAGCTATCCCATCAAGGTCTGACGGGGTTCACTATTTATCAGATGAGTATTATGTAGCAGTACTTACAGAGTTATAAAACACATGGCTCACTGGGCATTGTTCAAAAAACGGTCCTATCTCGGAGGAGAGGTTTAAGTTTAACAACATAACAACAATAATTTAGATTTAACATTCCATAGTATAACTAATCTACACGGTAACACCATCTAAATTTATTGTACTATAAAATATTAAATCCAATCTTATGAAATGTTAAATCTGATACTAAATTGTAATATTTTGGGACATGTGGAGTAACATTTTTCTTGACCTCGAGTGGGAGAAGTATTATCTGAATCTGAAATTTACCAGTAACTGTTGACAGTTCAGTACTTCAACGTGTAAATAACATTGACTTCTAAGGCTTAGCATCAAAAAAAGGACATTGTTTTCTATCCCTTTGTGCTGGTCTTTGCTCACGTTTGAAGAGAAACCAAGTACTTCATGAATTCTGCAGTACTGTAAAAGTGTTTATTTCAGCTAGGTACGAACTAGGAAGAGTTTGCAGGTACGCACCGTAAAAGTGTTTATTTCAGCTAGGTACGAACTAGGAAGAGTTTGCAGGTACGCACTGTCAGTCTGTCACATGCTTATATCTTATCAGTTATCACAGCAGATCAGAGCAGAGCAAGCACATACCATGCGCACATGATGTGGTACGACACATCAACAGAAAATCGCACACAACCTCGTCACAGAATCAAAAGTACACAAGAACTGAAGAACCATGCAATGCACAAACAGCAAGTCACCCGCAAGGTACGACAAGCAAAAAGATTGTATTTTTACGCTATCTGAATCCCTCCCAGAAATTCTCATTTATTTCAGTCGTAATAAAAGACTTTGTTTGAAATGTGATACAAGTACTTTTTTCATGAGGTAATCCATGCTATAGCGAGAGTTGGATGCACTAAAAGATTTAGACTATTTGATTATTTATCACTTTTATAGATAATATATAAAACCAATATATTAAAGTATGAAATATTTAAATTCACTTTTATAAGTGACAAATTATCAAATATTCAGAATATGATTTCAGGACAGGATTGAAATAAAGTGAATCGGACCAATAGTATTTTAGGATACAAATTTATAGGCAGGATGAACTTTGAATAATTTATGCGTAGAAACATTTAGGCACGCAAAGAGTGTACCCTACGCAACCACTAGAGTTGGTTTTTCGATCATCCCCCGACCAAGCAAACCCGAACAGATCAACCACCACAACGAAGCATGCGAGTCAAATCCCAGGAGAGAAATCACGACCAATGCATCAAAACCCGAAGAAAAAACTCGTAAAATCCGGGCTCAGCTAATAATACTGAGTAGTAACACAGGCGAGGAAGAAGAATACTCACCGCGAAATCAGCTGGTGTCTGAACCTCCGCCTCTCCAAAATCAACCTTCGCTGCGTCGTCGAATCCCTCCACGCACATGCCGATGCCGCGCAAGCCTAAACGAGCTCCTCTCTCTCTCTACCCTGCCGCAACAGCTGCTGCAGCAGAGCCGTGGTCGGAGCAGCCCAAAGGGGGAAGGATTAAGAGGAGGGAGCGGGGGAGCGACCGAATCGGAGACGACGACGACGAGAAAGAGGCGGAGGCGGAGAATGGAATCCGAGTGGGAGAAAGCAGCAATGGAAGAAGATTCTTGGCGATAACTAAGCGAGTTTAAGAGGGATGGGATTAAGCGAGAGGCGAAAACAATTAAGCAAAGCGGAGGAGGAAGACGAGGAGGAGGGGAGGTATTTAAGGAGGAAGTCAGGAAGGAAGAGCACGTGGTGATATCGCACCAGATTTTTTTCTCCTTTTTTCTGTTCATTCCCTTTTTTCCTTTTAGTACTTTGGAAACGGGCATGCTGTTTTTGTTTCATCTTTTTTAATTAACTTCTTAATTCTAAATCAATTTGCTTCTTTACGAGCTGTAATTTTTTACATAAACGGAAAAGTTATAAAAGTTACTACTATAAATTTTTTATAGTTTCTCGGTCTAAACTTCATAAAAATTATCTACCATATTATTAAAAAATTTAAAAGTACAACTGAAATATATTATTTTGTATTATTTAAATCTACAAAACATTGCAAAATTTCTTTACTACAATAATGATCTAAGTGCACATCATTAAATAAGTTAATATTTTATACCACAGTGCAACTAAACATTAAGGATATTACAATATTTACTACTAAAATAGAAATCTACAACTACTCTAATCAAACAATTTCTTAGTTTTTTCACTGTTTGTAGCTCAAATCATATTTTTCGCAACTCACGTTAATTTTTTTTCAAAATCTACGGCTCAACTTAACACATGTTGGCGTAAAAGATTACGCTAACATGTTTCTGTAGAATAGAAACTAACAAACGAAGTGTTTGCGAAGAGAACTGTTCTAAGCCTCCGAAAGGATAATAACTTAGAATAGTTCGAATGTGTGTATTGAATAACTTGTATTCGGTCCCCATTACAGGATGAAATGGAGGGTATTTATAGGCCCAAACATTAAGGAAAAGACCTATTTACCCCTCTATTACAACCGACATAGTAGAAACTATTCGGTTCCCTTAATAGAGCTAAAATGATAAAAGATTAATCTAATCAGAAAGAAGATAAGTCTTCCATCTTAGCTGGCAGAAAAGATCTTGGAGGGCCTTAGTTTGAAGATGTACTCCGAACCAATGCCTATCTTCGTACTTCGAACTTGGTTCCGGGTATCTTCGAAGATGATCGTCTGGGAACCTTCGAATCCACTGTCTGCCTTTATGTTGCTTCGGCAATAACCCCAAAGATGAGATAATTTCCCCCAACAACACACTCTAAATTGTCTTAGTTGAATAGTGGTAACCGGTCTTATTAATTTTATTACTAATCATAGTAAGTTAGTAACTGTGCGCCAATAGTTAGTCAAAAAATTATTGTTCTCAAATTTGTGGGAGTACTTTACAGTAATCTCTCTTTTTTTCATCCGTAAATATGAAATGCTTGAAAAGTCAGTTGGGCGAAATAAAAGAAAAATTACAAGTGTGTACGGCATGCAGAGTCATGAATATAGGTAGTGTTGGATGTTTTCCTTTCCGAAAAAAAAGGATTTTTCACTCAAATTCAAATAGTTTGTTGCACATGTGACATTGTTTGGCGTAATAAATTACTACGCAATAATATCGTATACTCGGATGTGTTTAGTGTATTTCAATTAGGTGAAATAGTAACATCTCCTTCCGGAAGTGAAGAGGAATATTTATAGTCATAATTTGTAAAGGGTAATATATTATTATCCTTTAGTTACAACCGATTATGCTTGTAATACATAGTACAAATACATGTATAGGTAAAGTAGTACAAATTTAATTATAATGCTATAAAATATACATTTTGTTAGATGGGACGTATACGCTTAGTATTGTAGTTAAACCTCCAAGGTGGTATAAAGTTTTTGTGCTGGTATGGCCGAAAACGCTTAATTCCAAAAGGTTTTGAGTATCACGAAGGTTTCGAACGATCGTTTTAGTCTTCGAGTGTCTCTGATGCTTCAATACACCGAAGCCTTTAACTCACTATTGTAGCAATTGCGTTAGCTACAGCACAGGTTTCGTATGTGTGTATATGATGTATAGAATGAACCTCGAAGGGTCCTCTCAGGGGAAAAAAGATTTATACTGGTTCGGATCTCTCCTAAGAGATAATAGCCCTACGTCTAGTTATGGTGAATTTGGCATGGTATGCCTTTGCGTGGAGAAGTGAGCTCCAGGGTCTCATGGCCCTCTGGAGAAGGTGTCTCGTTTACAAGAGTTTGACCTTGCTTTTATAGGCACGCAGGCCTTAAGGAAAAGACCAAGATACCCTCTATAAGCTCTAGGCTCATAGGGGTAAAAAGGGGAAGAGTAGCTAGTTACTGTACAATGTGTTTTACAGCCTTACAGACGTGTCAGGCAACGTCACTTCATGACCAGCTAGACGACAAACTATGGGCAGAGGGGCCCCCAATACGACTTCTACACTATAGCAGGGCATAAATATCTTCTGGGTTCGGAGTAGGGCCGGAGCTCTTCAGGCAGAGGCTGCAAGGGAGGCTTCGAAGTACACTCCGAAGTGGGCTTCGAAGCATGCTCCGAACCGGGGCTCTGAACTGGGGCTCGGAACCGGTGCTCCGAACAGGGGCTCGGAACCGGGGCTCCGAACCGGAGCCCCCGAACCGGGGCTCCAAACTGGACCTCCGAACTGGAGCCTCGGAGCTTTGGCTTTGAATCGACTGGAGAGGGTCCGGAGACTAGCTCTGAGGAGCTCCGAAGGGAGCTCGAAGGCTAACTCCGAACCGGGCTCGAAGGCTAACTCTGAAGAAGGCCCGGAGGCTGGCTTCGAAGTTAGCCCGAGACTTAGCTTCCGGCGGTCTTCAAGGAATCTTGAGGACTTCATTCTAGAGGGCTCCGAGGGACCTCGCTCCAGAGGGCTTTGACGGGGCTTGGGGGCTTCGCCCCGGCAGGCTCCGAAGGGTACCTTGGGACTTGGAAACAGCTTCTTTGGGAAGATACAGGCTTCGACAGTGTTGGGCTCCGGGCCGAAGGCTGTTAGAGGCTGACATCATTTGGCCCCTGTTCAAGTGAAATCTATTCCCCCAATAGTAGCCCCTCACGTGCAGGCCTTCGGGACGAAGGGGTGTGCGCGCCCTTGGGACAAATGACCTAAAAATTACAACTTCAGAGAAAACATGCCTTCGGAGCTTGGACCGAAGGTGACTTCGAAATCCGCAGGTAATAACTGCCTGCGCCAGCTGTCAGAATGACCTCGAGGAGATCAAACGACTCCGCAACGGCTGGAAAATTTACCGTTACCCTGCACTGGGCCGCTTCGCCTTCGCTGGAGGCCCACCAAACAGTGGGTTCGGCCCACGACCGTCGGAATTCTTACCGCCTATAAATAGAGGTTTACCGCGTGCGGCTTCGGCACGCTCTGATTTGCTTTCTTCTCATTGCCTTACAACCTTCGCTCTCTTCTCTTCCTTGGCTTCGCGCGGAGCACGCTTCGCTAGCTTTAGCCCCTCGCGCCGAAGTCCCACCAAAATGCCGAAGAAGGCAGCTTCGAAGTCCTTGGCCTTAGGCCCAAGCTCGAGCTCCGCCCAACTGCAGGCGGCGGCGGCAGCGAAGCCTGTACCTAGGCGGTTGGGGCCGAGGGACATTCGGACGCCGTCCGACAAATTCGAGAAAACGCTAGAGATGAGGGCTTCGATCTCCACGGAGGAGTCCGTCCGGAGGGCCTGCAAAGGGAGGATTGCAGCGAAGATCCAGCTCAGAGTCCCGGAGAAGTCGGAGGCCGTGCTGAGACCTCAGGCTGACGAGGTGGTCGTGTTTGAAGATTTCTTCGAAGCCGGCCTCGGGCTGCCAGCAGTGGGGATGCTGAGCGAAGTCTTGAGGGCTTACAACCTCAAACTTCCTCAACTCTCTCCCAATGTCGTGGCGAGGCTTGCTATTTTTGAGTGGGCCATGAGGGCCAAAGGATGCGAGGGCCGCGCCGACGTCTTTGTCGCCCTCCACGACGCAAACTACCAGCCAAAGCCAAGGGAGGGCTCAGACCGCGTCAAGAGGGCATTGGCCTTCGGCAGCGCTAACTTCCAGCTTTGGAGGGAGTTCCAAGATGCCTTACAAGCGAGGGCTGTAAACAACAAATGGTACTCGAAGTGGGATCAAGAGTGGTTCTACGCCTCTGTCGGCGTGAACTCTCCCCTTCGGAGTACTAATGCCTTTATTTCATATCGACACGAAGGGGTGGTGAAGACCAGCCAGGACACCCTCCGCTCGAGGATCTTGCTACTTCGGAAGGTGGCGGCGAAGATGAGCATTAGGGACCTTGTGGAGGAGTTCATCACCCTCCGACTCAGTCCCCTCGCGCGCTCTTGGCCGGAGGGGCTCTTCCAAGCTTCGGGCCAAGGAGGACTAAGAGAGTTGGCCTTCGAATGCTTCTGTAAGACTTCGAAACCTTTCCACTTTCATACTTCGCCAAACTTCACTCTGACTTGAATTTTTATGAAGCCCACCTTGAAGTGAGGACTCCGGAGGAGGCCATTGCGGCGGCGGAGCACGTCGTTGGGACTCCGACAACAGAGGAGCAGGCTGTAGCGCCCCGATTTATCAAAATCGAGACATTATTGAATTTCATAAGAAAAACAATAATACAAGAGGTTCATCATGCGACAACGTACATACGGCAATATTCATGGTACGCAGACCATATTTATTACATCAAAGTCTTGGTAAAAACAGTAATAAAGATAATTAAAACTCTGCATGACGAACATCTTCTTCAGGATCTTTCTTCTCGACTGGGTCGCTACTCCAGACCGTCTTCATAGTAAGCATCCTCTGTGGGGTCCAACGGGTATGAGTACAAAAAGTACTCAACAAGCCACCACAAATGCAAGTAATAATGCAGGATAATAAACAAAGAAGGGTAATGGCTAACATTACGGAAAAGTACAGTTTCAGTTATTGCATTTAGAGTAGTCACATTTTAATCATGCGGAAAAGTAAACATGAACATCAACAACATCAACTAACTCGAGGAGTACGTTTTACCTCCTCGCACAACAGTCCTTCCATGTCAATCCATCATGCACATACATATTCAAAGTAATCTAACTGGAGGATGTCACGCAACCCGCCCTTGACCGTGGGCTCGGCTTTTCGAAAAGATTTATGACTCTGATCAGAGATGTACTACTGTACCCACAAGGCACGCACTCATCCCAAACGAGATGACCCATACCACGGGAACTCGTGCCAAAACCTCGGCATGAAATGCTCCAAGCGATAACCACCCGCTCTAGGTTTCGCCGGCGCGCCGGGCCGCATCCCGGCTAACGTCGCACCCCCTTTTGCGCCGCATTGGTACAAGTCACCCGCAGGTGCTACTTGACCCATCTCCAAATGGTGGCCTCGGTTTGGAGCAATCCATACCTTAGTTAGGACTTACCCACTAGACTTGTGGTTAGTACGGAAGTGTATTGCAACGGATCCCTCAGACCGGTCCTAATAGTGCCCCGGGTGCTACCGACCAATGCCCTAGCTTGCACCCGGAACCCACCATGCATCCACTCACAACCACAACTCCAACACCGACAGAATTCCATAGATAAGAAACAATGGGGATCATATAGTAGAACCATGCACTACGACTCATTTTCATCCTATAACGATCGTGTCAATACATTGGACACTAGCTAATAACATTTATCATATGGTGACAAGGAGTTTAGGCTAGAGAGCATGGCTTGGGTTGCACATCAAGGTCGGGGGATCCTAAATAAATATATTGTAAGGGTTCATTTGACTAATGCATATATAACCTATGTGTTTTAGCGATAGTTTAATCAAACATGGGTTCAATATGCTCAAAAGATTGGGTTGGTGACTTGCCTTGTTCAGCGAAAGGCGAGGGAGGGACTTCCAGGAAGTATTCCGGCTCCTCGGTGACGTCGTAGTCTTTTCAATATAATAAAGTAAAATAAAAAGAACACAACATTCAATCAAACAATATAACATTACATGATAAGCACATAAGTTAAAGTTGGTTTGATTAGGAATAAGATAAATTCAATTGTTAAGGTTCTGAGATTTATTTCATAATAAATTTTTAAGGAATTAAAATGAAAAGTTGTCCTTTTTAGAAAGGGTGTTTAAATGTGATTATTGTCATATTAAGTTTCCTAATAAACTTTTAAATGAAAAGTTCATGTTAGTTTAATGGTTTTCAGCACATGGACAGAAAGAAAATAAATATAATTTTTCTGAAGTTTAAATATTTGAATTTGTATTTTAACCCTAAAGGCATTTGAATATTCATTTGAATAAACATGAAATGTCAAAAGTAAACCTACTGTTTTTATTGCATAATCATGTAGAGAATAATATTATGAATTTTCTGAAATTGGAATGACAATTTTTAGAGTTCAAATGCGCAGATATGAATTTTACAAGTTTTAAACCTTTTCTGGAATTTATTTTCAAATTTAAACGCCTCGAGTCCACGGTGAGCCAGGCCCACGGTGAACCCGCGCACTGTGCGCGTGCGCCGGATCGATCTGGACCGCTGGATCCAGATCCAACGCGCGCGAGCGAGGCGGGGTGTGTAAGTTGACGTGGACGGCTGTGATTAAAACATCGAACCGGTACGCGATGAATGGCTTAGATGCGATGCGGGGTTTTAAAACTAACGGACGGCTGAGATTATAATGTACCCCTTCGCCGAGATCTAACGGATCCGATTAAATCACACGCGGGAATTAATCATAACCGTCGGATCCAGATCGCGTGGTCGCGCGTGAATCCGACACGGCACGGGTACTCAGCCCGTGCCGGTCGTCTTCTCCGGCGATGGCGAGCGGGCAAGGGGCCACGGCGAGCGATGGCGGTCGAAGATAAGGCCTAAAATGGAAAGAGGGTGTTACGGGGATCACGAGGGTACCCTTGCTGCGAAGAAAGGTAGACGGAGCGAGGCCGGCGACGAGCGGAGGCGGCGAAGGTGTTCGGGTCCTTGGCGGCGACGGCGATCCGGCGAGGTTCGTCGATGATGGAGTGGTGGCCGGCGTTGGGGAGGTCCTTGCGGTCACTTTGGTGGCGGAGGCGCGGATAGAGGCGGTCCGAGGCGACGGCGAGGGGTGGCCGGAGGCGAAACAGGGGGAGTGCGCTAAAAGGCAAAGTGAGGGCGCTCGGTTTGGTCTGAGAGCAATTGGACGCGTGAACCGAACGCGGTGGAGGGCCGTGGTTTAAATAGGGTCGTCGGCAAGGGATAACGGGCGACGAATACAAGGAAAGCCGAGGGGGGATTAACTCGCCGGCGAGGGCTCGGCCATGCACGCGTAGCGGTGATCCCGTGGCTTAATGGCGTGGTTTAACGGGGGAAAACGGTCGGTCGGGCGCGGGGAGCTGTTTAATGGCGTCAATTCAATGCGGGAGGGGCCAGCGAGGCGGATCCGAGGCGGGGGTCGTCGGCCGGCGCGATTTGGGGGCGACGGCGCGAGGTAGACGACGGGTCTGACAGGCGGGGGCCACTGGCCAGCGGGCACGAGCGAGCGAGCGGGAGGGCTGACAGGTGGGGCCGCGGTGTTGGGTGCGTGCACGAGGGGAGGCAATTGGCGCCGACGGGTGGGGTCGGGTTGTCAGCCTAAGGCACGCGAGGTAACAGGCTGGACCGGCCGGGAGAGAGAGAAGGGAGGGAAGGGAGCCCATTACTGTTTGAAAATACTTTCTGATTAAAAATAATTGCAGAAATTGATTTAAAATAATAGGGCTACTTCCAAGGTTGATAAAAATTTATAAAAATCCTCAAAAATATTTCTTGGCTTTGGGAGTTTATACAAAATTTTCAGCCCCTGGTTTGGTCATTAACTCTATGATGTAGTTCAAAAGGGTATAAAAAGGGTATTAAAGGTATTTTCAAAAATATAAAATTCAGGAAATTAAATTAAATAATATTTTTATCGTTTTGGAAATTTGGGGTGTTACAAACCTATCCCCCTTACAAAGAATCTCGTCCTCGAGATTGGAACGTTACTCGAATAACTCGGGGTATTGGGCTTTTAGTTCGTCTTCCTTTTCCCAAGTCGCTTCTTCGGCGGGATGGTTGTTCCATTGAACCTTGCAGAAGCGAACGACACGACTTCTAGTTACTCTTTCCTTGGTTTCCAAGACCTTGATGGGTTTCTCTATGTAGGTCAAGTCTTCCTGGACGTTGAGCTGCTGAAGATCGGCTTGCTCGGTGGGTACGCAAAGGCACCTCTTCAGCTGAGAGACGTGGAATACATCGTGAACTCCTGCCAAGGATGGAGGAAATTCAAGTTGATATGCCACTTCTCCTTGTCGTCGGAGGATCTGAAAAGGTCCGACGTAGCGGGGTGCTAGCTTGCCTTTCATGTTGAACCTTTGAGTGCCACGGAGGGGAGTGACTCGGAGATAGACATAATCGCCCTCCTCAAAGGCTAGGTCTCTTCGACGGTTGTCGGCATAGCTCTTCTGTCGGGATTGGGCTGCCTTCAATCGGTCTCTTATGATCTTGACCTTCTCTTCAGCTTCTCTTCATAGATCGGTCCCAAACAGTTGTGACTCTCCGGTTTGATCCCAGAACAACGGCGTTCTGCACTTACGTCCGTAGAGTGCTTCGAACGGGGACATTTGTAGGCTGGCTTGATAGCTGTTGTTGTAGGAGAACTCCGCATATGGTAAGTTCTTGTCCCACATTCCGCCAAAGTCTAGAGCACAAGCTCTAAGCATATCTTCCAATATCTGGTTGACCCTTTCGGTTTGACCGTCAGTCTGTGGATGATAGGCGGTGCTAAAGTTCAGCCGGGTGCCGAGTTCCTCTTGAAGGTTCTTCCAAAACTTGGAGGTAAACTGACTCCCGCGGTCAGATACAATCTTCTTAGGAACTCCGTGAAGGCACACGATCCGGGTCATATACAACTCAGCCAACTTGGCGACGGTGTAAGTTGTCTTGACCGGAACGAAGTGAGCTACCTTGGTGAGTCGGTCGACGATCACCCAGATAGAATCGTGACCAGCTTGGGTCCTGGGCAGTCCCGTGATGAAGTCCATTCCTATCTCTTCCCACTTCCATTCAGGGACCTTGAGAGGTTGAAGAAGTCCGGCAGGCCTCTGATGCTCTGCCTTGACTCACCGGCATGTGTCGCACTTGGCCACATACTCAGCTATTTCTCTCTTCATGCTGACCCACCAATATTTTTCCTTCAGGTCTTGATACATCTTTGTACTCCCGGGATGGATGGAGTATAGAGTACCGTGGGCTTCTTGAAGGATGAGGGTATTCAACTCAGGTTTGTCGGGTACGCAGATTCGGTTTCCGAACCAGATGGTACCATGCTCGTCCTCGGAAAATCCGGGGGCTTTACCCTTCCTCATGTTCTGCTGGATCTCCAGGATGTCCAGGTCTTCCTTCTGCTTCTCTCAGATCTGGTCTATTAAGACAGGCCGAGACTCCAAGGCAGCGAGGTACGCTCGATTGGTGATCCCTAGGTTTAGCCTTTCCATCTCCTTGTAAAGTAAATGAGCTTGGTCCTGAATCATGATGGCATTGCAGTACCCTTTTCGACTAAGGGCGTCTACCACCACATTCGCTTTGCCCGGATGATAATGGATGCCCAAGTCGTAATCCTTGATCAGTTCCAACCATCTCCTTTGCCTGAGATTCAGATCTGGTTGGGTGAATATGTACTTGAGGCTCTTGTGGTCGGTGAAGACTTCACACTGATTCCCCACAAGGTAATGTCTCCATATCTTCAAGGCATGAACCACGGTTGCTAATTCCAGGTCGTGGGTCGGGTAGTTCAGCTCATGCGGTCTCAGTTGCCGGGAGGCGTAGGATATCACTTTCCCTTCTTGCATTAAGACGCATCCCAATCCTTGACGAGAGGCATCACAGTAGACGTGGAAGTCTTTCCGGATGTCTGGCAGAGTCAGAATAGGGGCTGACACTAGTTTCTTCTTGAGGGTCTGGAAGCTTTCTTCGTAGTCGGGGGTCCATTCAAACTTCACTTCCTTCTGCAAAATTCTGGTCATAGGCTTGGCAATCTTGGAAAAATACTCGATGAACCGGCGGTAGTATCTGGCCAATCCGAGAAAACTCTGGATCTCGGTCACGGTCGTGGGCTGCAGCCAGTTGGTTACTGCTTCAACGGTGGTTGGGTCTACTGCTATTCCTCCGGCAGATATAACGTGGCCGAGGAACTTCACCTCAGATGACCAAAATTCGCATTTGCTGTATTTGGCGTACAGTTGCTGCTCCCTTAGCTTTCCGAGGGTCAGACGGAGGTGAGTCTCGTGTTCTTCCTTGGTCTTGGAGTAAACGAGGATATCGTCGATGAATACCACGATGAACTTATCCAAGAACTCCATGAATACATTGTTCATCATGTTCATGAAGAAGGCCGGGGCATTCGTGAGTCCGAACAACATCACGGTGTACTCATAGAGTCCATAGCGGGAGGTGAAGGCAGTCTTGGGTATGTCTTCTTCTCTAATCCTCAATTGGTGATAACCTGACCTGAGGTCAATCTTGAAAAACACCGAGGATCCTTTCAGCTGATCGAACAGGTCGTCGATCCGAGGCAATGGGTACTTGTTCTTGATGGTTACGTCGTTTAGGGCTCTATAGTCCACGCACATCCTCTTGGTCTTGTCCTTCTTCATGGCAAAAATAACCGGTGCACCCTAGGGTGAGGTACTCGGTCGGATGTACCCTTTCTGCTCTAGGTCTTCGATGTTGCTCTTGACTTCGGCTAGCTCATTAGCGGCCATCCGGTACGGGCGCTTGGAGATTGGAGTGGTCCCGGGGACAAGCTCGATTCGGAATTCGATGTCCCGTTTGGGAGGCATTCCGGGTAGGTCTTCAGGGAAGACGTCCGTGAACTCCTTGACTATGGGTACCTCTTCAAGAGCTATCGAGCGAAGGGATGCTCCGAGTGGTTTGCGATGGGTCATTCGAAAGGTGACGGCTGCGCCTTCAGGGTTGGTCACTGTGACGGACTTGTTGGCACAGTTGATCACTCCCTTGTGCTTCATCAACCAATCCATCCCTAGTATGAGGTCGAGTCCGGTGCATTTTATGAGGACTGGCTCGGCCCGAAACAACACTCCTTGGATGTTGATCTAAACCTTAGGGCTGCATAAGCGGGCTAAGGTCCTATTGCCGGGAGTGGCAATCACCATGGGGATGGGTAGAGGAAGTACGTCCAGTTCGTTGGTCTTCACGAAATCTTCAGAGACGAAGGAGTGTGTTGCTCCAGAGTCAAATAATATTATGGCCGGTACGGAATTCACAGTAAACGTACCGAGCACGACTTCAGGAGCCTCCTTAGCTTTCTCCGCGCTGATGTGGTTGACGCGGGCACGAACTGCCTGGTTGGGTGCCGCGCCTTGGGGCTGCTTGGGGTGAGGACACTGGTGCGAATAGTGCCCTTCCTTGCGGAAGTTGAAGCAGACGACCGGTCTCCCTTGGCGATCCTTCAAGATCGGGGCCTTGGCGGCTGGCGTCGGCTGAGCGGCCGGAGCTGGTGGAGCGGGGCGAGGATGCCCGGCGTTGGATCCACCGGCGGCGTGAGGTGGCCTGTAGGCGGGCCGAGGATGGTAGGCGGGCGCTGGTGGCGGAGGGACGAAGCGGGGCCTCTGAGAGTTCGCCTGCTGGTGCTTGAAGGCGATCATCTTCCTCTTCTTGAGGTCCAGCCTGTTTTGCTCAGTCTCTTGGATGAGCGCTTTGTTGACTAGCCGTTGGAAGTCGGCGTAGTCGGTGGCGACGAGCTGGATGGACAGCTCATCCTTAAGTCCCCGGAGGAACTTGGCTTGGCGGAGGGCGTCGGTGGGCACTTCCTCTGGTGCGTAGCGGGCGAGGCGATTGAACTCATGGAGGTACTCCATGATGGTCCGGTTGCCTTGTTGCAGGTCGCGGAACTCCTGCTGTTTCACCGCGATGACTCCGGCGGGGACGTGGGCGGCACGGAAGGCGATGGTGAACTCCGCCCAGGTCACCACGTGGTCCTCTGGCTGGGACTCACGATAGTTGTCCCACCATTCAGCGGCGGGACCTTGGAGCTGGTGAGTGGCGAAGGCCACTCGCTCCCGGTCGGTGCAGGGGAGGAGGTCAAGCTTCTTTTCGATGGTACGAAGCCAATCTCTGGCCTCCATCGGGTTGGTGGTGCTTGAGAAGATGGGCGGACTGTAGGACCGAAAGTAGCGACCAGAGGGGGGGTGAATGGGCACCTAAAAAATTCTTTCGAATCAATGGCCTGCTCCCAAAACCCAACGCAAAAAACTAAACAGCAAAGCGAGAACAGATTGACTAAGTCTGCAGATTCGAAGTCTACTGATTCAGAGGTTGCAGATTCGAAGGTTGCAGATTCGAAGGTTACAGATTCGGAGGTTGCAGATTCGAAGGTTGCAGATTCGGAGGTTGCAGATTCGAAGTCTGCTGATTTCGAAGTCTGCTGATTCGAAGTATGTGGATTCGAAGGCTGCAGATTCGAAGGTTGCAGATTCGAAGCCTGCAGATTCGAAGTATGCAGATTCGAAGTATGCAGATTCGAAGCCTGCAGATTCGAAGTATGCAGATTCGAAGTACGCAGATTCGAAGCTTGCAGATTCGAAGTCTGCTGATTCGAAGTCTGCTGATTCGAAGTCTGCAGATTCGAAGCTTGCAGATTTGAAGTCTGCAGATTCGAAGCTTGCAGATTCGAAGTCTGCTGATTCGAAGTCTGCAGATTCGAAGCTTGCATATTCGAAGTCTGCAGATTCGAAGCTTGCAGATTCGAAGTCTGCTGATTCGAAGCCTGTAGATTCGAAGCTTGCAGATTCGAAGTCTGCTAGACAGAGTTGGACTTCACACAAGAAAAGGGACTTTGACCCTGCCAACTCGATCAAAAAGCAACACAGGAAAAGCAAGTCTAAAGTACTAGCATACTGTAGCTACAGGATAGTAGTACTACTTGCTACCAGCCACAAGAACTAGTACTCTTGTGAAGAACAAACAGAAGCCACAGAAAAGCTTCTGCTTAGGAATAAATTAGTTGTGTGCAAACCGAACCAACAGAACCTTAAATGAAGTGTTGCGCATGAGAATCAATAGGAATAAAAGCTTCCAAACAGTAAAGGGCCAAATTAATCTCAGGAAGAACAGGAGGTTGCCTAGCAGCGCACACAGGGAGAGAGAAAAAGCACGCAGGAACAAAATGACCCAAGGGATGATTGAAAAAGTGATTTCTAAAAGGGTGGTCCAAACCCTAGGGATTGGGGCCTTATTTATAGGCTGCCCAACACTAGGAATATTCTACCAGCCCCTTAGGGTTTTTACAGACGCAAGAATAAAGGAAAAGACTCTACTGCCCTTAGGTATTTTTACAGACATGACTGACTGACTGTGGGCCTAGAGATACAGATGACTATCATTGACAATGACTCATCACTTCTGGAGCCATGAGGCCCACGCTATTCAGCATGGCTCCTCAATCTCCCCCTTGATGAGTGCATTGTCAACACTCCTCTTCTTCAGCTCTTTAGCACCTGCGAACAAATGTGGAAACACGAAAACAAAACACAAGAAAACAAAGAAGAAGAAAAATAAGGTAAAAAGTTTAACCCTAATGACCAAAAGCCGAACAAAAGCAAGAAGCGGTCATTATGGTTAACCAAAACGTAAAAGCTCAAAATGAGTGCGATTTCAGAACAACAAGGATAAAGGATATCAACAGAGTAAGAACTCCCCCTTAAATTCTGATCCCAAATTTTCTCCCCCTTGTTGACAAGTGAACTCATCAAGCACTCAATAGAGACACAGACTCCCCCTGAAATGCAACTCCCTCTCAAAATATGCAGTGAATTCAACTGGAGTGCATAAGGAGTGTAGAAAGCATGCTTCTCAGATATGATTGACTACAATTACAACATCTAACAGATACAGCAAAAGACATACTGTAACGATACATGGCATGATCAGTGCAACAGATGATATCTAAAGAAAGTCATTTGCACACATTTTTTAGTTTTTGCAAACAAAAACATCACCACATGTTCCAATAAACAAGCAAGGTAAAGCATGAGATGCAAAAGCTAACTGATATCTACCAAGATAAGCATTGTCCAAAAACAAAGTGCTTCAGCAAACTTGTTATCATTTCAATTTTCAAGCTTTTTCTTTTCCCTTTTTCATTTTTGCCAGGGGTTATTTGCATGTCAAACCTTATGCTGACCGACCAAGTCAAGCCTAGGCCAGAACTGGACCATCAGAAGCTTAAGATATTGGTCTTGGCATACACTACAGTGTCCTAGTTCATACCAAAGTGCTATGGTACGCAGTCCAGAACAATGCAGTGCGACAAGACAAACCCACCTGGATCTTTTCAATTTTAAGCATAAAAAGACATGGAATTTTCATTTTTCTGGTTTATAGCATATTTCCATGATTAAAGCATACAGATGTCCAAGTTGCATATTTGCATCCAAGTCAGGAACTAGCTACAAGGCATGTACCAGATAACAAGAACATTCAGCCTACGCATGCTAGTTACCAGAAGCAATGGTGATCATTTTTCAATTTTAAAGCATAAAAAGCCATGCATATGACAAATATCAGACATATCAAGTGAACTGAAGCAAAGCATGATCATCGACAAGTAATCAAAAGCATGTACCAGCTAGAATGAGTAAAGCAGTTCAATCATATAACAGAAGCAAGCTCAAACGTGTGATATGTGAATATGCAAGATATGAACACACACAAAAAGACTCAAGAAAAAGTAAAGAAGAAAGAAAACTTACGCAAAATATCCTAGAAAGGATACACAACACCCAAATCCCCTCGTAAACGCTCAAATGTAGACTGATCTAGGGGTTTGGTGAAAATGTCAGCCAACTGATGATGGGTATCAACATGAACAAGGTCAATGACACCTTTCTCATATTGATCCCGCAAAAAGTGAAAGCGCACATCAATGTGTTTGGTTTTTGAATGGAGACATGGGTTTTTCCCTACACTAATTGCACTGGTGCTGTCGCAAAACAAGGGAACTCTGGTAGGAAAGAACAACCCAAAATCTCGCAGAGTGGAAATCATCCAAACTAACTGTGAGCAGCAGCTAGCAGCAGCTACATACTCAGCCTCTGTGGTCGAAAGAGCAACTCCAGATTGCTTTCGAGAAGACCAAGAGACAAGAGAAGAACCAAGAAACTGGCAAGTACCGGAGGTCGACTTGCGATCCAACCGGCACCCACCAAAATCAGCATCCGAAAATCCAGATAAATCGAGAGAAGATGATGCAGAATAGAAAAGACCAAGATCAGGCGCATAAGTGAGATACCTGAAGATGCGCTTGACAGCCTGCCGGTGAGACGCGTGTGGTGAAGACTGGAAGCGCGCGCACAGTCCCACGGCGAACTGAATGTCCGGTCTGGTTGCCGTCAAGTATAACAGCGAACCGATCATCCCTCGAAACTCCCTTTCATTGACCTTGACGCCGTTCTCATCCTTGTCCAGACCCCCAGATGTGCCCATCGGGGTCATCTGTGGCTTCAACTCACCACCAAAGTCAAATTTCTTAAGCATGTCGCGAGTGTACTTACCTTGGTGGATGAAGGTGTCGTCCTTGGTCTGCTTGATCTGGAGCCCTAAGAAGTACTTGAGCTCACCCACGAGGCTCATCTCAAACTCACTGTGCATCTGCTCAGAAAACTTGGACACGAGAGAATCAGTAGTACCGCCAAAGATAATATCGTCCACATAAATCTGAGCAACTAAGAAGTCTGAAGCGACTCTGAGCAAAAAGAGAGTTTTGTCCACAGAACCCATCACAAAGCCCTTCCCCAACAAAAATTGCTTTAACCGGTCATACCAAGCCCTGGGGGCTTGCTTCAACCCATATAAAGCTTTGTGCAACTTTAAAACATGTCGAGGAAACTTAGGGTTCTCAAAGCCGGGGGGCTGCCTAACATAAACTTCCTCCTCTATGAACCCGTTAAGAAAAGCACTCTTAACGTCCATTTGAAAAAGCTTAAAACCCTTCGAAGCGGCAAAAGCTAAAAGAATGCGAATGGACTCAAGACGGGCAACAGGGGCGAAGGTTTCTTCAAAGTCAATACCTTCCTTCTGGCAATAACCCTGGGCAACTAGTCGAGCTTTGTTGCGCACCACAACCCCATCTTCACCTTGTTTGTTCTTGAATACCCACTTGGTGCCTATGGGGTTGCATCCTGGTGGCGGCTCAACTAGTGTCCAAACCCGATTGCGGACAAAGTTCTCAAGCTCTTCTTGCATAGCATTAATCCAATTAGAATCAGAAAGAGCATGAGAAACATCTCTGGGCTCAAAAGATGCAACAAACGCAGATTCAACAAACACAGCAAGAGAGGCAGAAGAACGCAAAGTTCTCTCAGTCAGATCACCTATGGTGAGCTCTGAGGGATGGTCACGCTGAACTGCTCGGGTTCCCTAGTGATCTGAAGTCACCTCACCAGAGTCAGCAGCTGGCACTTCTGGACTCGACTGAGGGGGCTCGATCGTAGTGGAAGAAGTGATCAGAGGTCCGCCCTCATCCTCAGTCGAAGTCTCAGAAGGTGTGGGCTCTGCGGGGGGTGCAGAAAGCCCACCCTCATTAGTGGTTGGAGTGTCATCATCTTCCTCGAAGATGGACTCTCCGAGCTCACCATCAGAAGGCTCAAAAGAAGGAGTCAAAGAAGGCAAGGACTCATCAAATGAAACCTCACAGGTCTCGACAAGCAACTGGGATTCGAGGTTCCAAACACGGAAGCCTCGAGAATGCAATGCATAACCAAGAAAAACACCATCCCAGCAACGAGACTCAAACTTGACCAAATGTCCTCCCTTCTTGAGCACAAAGCACTTGCAGCCAAACGCTCGCAAGTGGCTCACCTTGGGCTGTCTGCCAAACCGCAGTTCATATGATGTCTTACCAAGGTAAGCTCTAAGAAAGATGCGGTTGGCCAGATAGCAAGCCGTGTTCATGGCTTCAGCCCAAAAATGCCTAGGAGTCCTGTGCTCATCGAGCATCGTCCTGGCCATCTCGACTAGCGTGCGGTTTTTTCGTTCCACAACGCCATTCTGTGGGGGAGTGTAAGGAGAAGAAAACTGGTGGTCCAGACCCTGATCACTACAGAAGCTGATGAACTGAGAGTTCTTGAACTCAGAGCCGTTGTCGGAGCGAATTGCTCGCATCCGACCATTGTTCTCATTCTTCAGCTTCAAAATCAGGTCATGAACAAACTGAAACGTTTCATCCTTGGACTCCAAAAAGAAAACCCACGAGAATCGAGAAAAGTCGTCAACAATCACAAGTGCATACCACTTCCCACCGACTGAACGTACCCGAGCAGGACCAACAGTGTCCAAGTGTAAAAGCTCGCCCGGATACGAAGTCATCACCTGAGTCACAGGTGAGTGAGAAGCGGCAACCATTTTCCCATGACAACAGGGATGACAAACTAGATCCTTCTCCATCTTAAGCTTGGGCAATCCTCGGATGAGGTCCATAGAGCTTAACCTGACTAGCAGATCAAAACTCAAATGACCTAACCTCCTATGCCACTTCTAGAGCTCAGAAGATGATCCAGCCATCAAACAGCGAGAAGGGCCAAAAGAACTAGAGAAGTCAATTCGAAAAACTTTACCGAATGGTAAAATCTGGCAAATCAAAGACCCTCTAGAATCAACCACAGAAGAATTGCCCTTCTTAAAACGCACTTCCAAACCATCCTCAAGAAGTTGCGAAACAGAAATCAAATTGAAGTTCAAATTCTTAACCAAAGAAACATTCTTCAAAGAGAAATGATCTGAAATGCGAATTGAGCCAATGCCACTTACTTTCCCTTGACCACTGTTCCCGAAGGTGATGTACTCTTTGGAGCTCGGGGGAGTGAGACTGGAGAACCATCTGCGATGTCCCGTCATGTGGCGAGAGCATCCTGAGTCCATGATCCAAACATCCTCCAGTCCCCGGTCCTACACAATCAGTGGCTGTAAGTGGGAGCAAATGGTCCGGCACCAGGTTTAGCAAAAGAGCTAAACCAGTGTCGAGCCATCTGCTCAAAAGATGGAAAGCGAAAACCATCAAGAAAGTTCGGCCCAAAACGCGGCTCAAAGCGCGGTCCTCGGTTCTGCCTAACCCTGCGGCCACGAGGTCCAGGACCGTAGCCAACACGGCCTGGAACTCTGCCGGAACGAACACCACCAACTGGAGCACGGGAAAGAACGTCGTCTCCTCTACCACCACCTACACGATGCGGCCTGGCCTCCAGCCTCTCCCCGCGCCGAGGAACACGCAGTCTATCACCCTGCTGGTAGAACTGCTCCTAATCACCATGAGCCCTCTCTGCTCTCTCAACTCGCTTCCTCCTGAAGCAGAACTCCGCAAGATGCCCGTCTCTCTGACAGTACTCACAATGATAGGTGGGCTTCTTGGGATGTGGTTGAGGCTTGGGATGTTTGGGATTGGTAGTGTTTGGTGTGGTCTTCTTGGGTTGAGAGGGTCCAGGAAGAGAGTCTAGAGAAGAGTGGAGGTGTTTGGGCTTAGGAACCCAGATAGGCTTCTTGGGTGGAGCTTTGGGTGGTTCATGAATCACTCCATCCTTGGGCTGACAAGCCTGGGAGGTCTCAGTGGAGTGAGTCTTGGGATACCTCTACTCTGGGGTCATTTTGCTCCACTCCACTGCCCGGCTAATGGCACTCTCAAAGTCAGCCTTGGTGTAGGTGTAACCTACCCCAAACCCATCCTGCCTCTTGAACTGCTGGATCATCATGCCAAGCTGTGGCTCTCTGGCACTGATCCAACTCAGGATAGAACGGAGGTAAAAGTTCTCATTCTGAGAATCTGCTAGCTCCTCTCTCAAGGAAGCTAGAACCTCCACCTGAGACAAGCAGGTCTCACACTCACTCTCTACTTGGACAGACTTCTCGGCTTTTAGCTTAATCAATTCCATTCTAAGAGACAGGCAGTTCTCACAGACAGTGGGTGGAACTGACAATGTCTCAAGCTCTAGCCTAGTCTGCGCAAGCTCAGCTCTCAACCTTTCCAAATCACCCAACTGTTCATCGCCCTTGGATTTCAGCTCAGCTAAGACAGCTAGATGAGATGGGCAATCAACACAGGGTGCGACGGCAGTGGCTTGAGCATCTTTCAGCTCCAGCTGAGCGCTTTCAAGCTCAGTGGCCAAAGCGTCCCTCTCATCAACCCTTTCTGTGTACCTGGACTTCAGAGTCGACAGGTCACACAGAAGCACCTCACACTTCGGGCACTCACTGCTATCACCCAAGTAAGGGGAAGAAGATAGACTCTCAATTCTACCGTTGGCCACGACAAGCTCACTCTCTAACTCATCTATCCTCTTCTTAGCCCCCCTAAGCAGTTTTTCCCGATATTTCAACTCCTGACGATTGCTCTCAAGTAAGTCAACGATTTCGCGCTCGTAAGATGATACCTTGTTGTCGTCGTCGTCGGAGTCGTCGGAGGAGCTCTTTTCTTCCCTATCCCCAAGAGCCATTGAACAGAAGCTCTTGCGGGATCTTCGGCGCTGGTGTGAGTGGCTCTTCGGCTTGTCTCCGAAGGCCATGAAGCAGAGGCCCGCCGGATCGTCCTTGTCCTTCCCCTTCCCGATGGCGATCTCCTCATCGCTTGAGCTCGATGAAGAGGAAGAAGACGTGGACCGCTTGGAGTAGCTTTTCTCCATCTCGGTGAAGAAGGCCTTGTCGCGCTTCTTGTTCTCTCGCCGGTAGTCCTTCAGGGCCTTCTTGAAGAATCGAGTCTTCGGCTTGCCCTTGTTGAAGGATGAGCTCTCGTGCTTGCCGGAGTCATGGAAGCTGCCACCGGTACCCTTCTTGTATCCATTGCACTTGGGGCAGTCGGCGATGAAGTGTCCTGGATCACCACACTCAAAGCATCCGAATTTTGTGCCGTGTCTTTTGAACATTCTCTTATCATAGACACGACACACCCGGTTGTTAAAAAGACACAAATCATCATCTCCCAATAACTCTAGCTGGTCCTCAGTGATAGACATCAAAGAGAACCCCGCACAACTCACAGAAGAGGGATCAACAGAAGGTGTAGCAAGGGCCAGGGATTTTGATCCAGAACCAGAGAGATTTGATCTCAGCTGGATATCTACCTCAGTGGCCTTCATCTTGCTAAACAATTCAGAAATGGTCAAGGTATCGTAAGAAGTGCTCTCAACGATAGAAGATACCTTGATCTCCCAGATCTTTGGGTCCAAGGTATGGAGAACCTTGAGCGCCTGCTCATGATCTGAGACTAACTGAGCACCCTCAGCCTTGTTGTCCCGAAGCTTGTTTATGATCGACTGAAAACGACCAAACAAAGCCTCAACAGATTCACTCGGCTTCTGTGTGAAATTCTCATATTCACGCCGGTAGGTCTGATAGAGCCGAGCCTTGACCTGTGCTGTTCCCTCATGGTGTGCCTTGAGGGTAGCCCAGATCTCTCTCGCAGTGGAGAAATGACTCACACGCTCAAACTCAGTGGGACCTAAACCAAAAAACAGAATGTTCACAGCCTTACTGTTGCTCAGATGCTGAGCAATGATACCAGCAGTACCCTGCTCAGTAACTGGCAATATGACAAACGTGGTGTGAACGCAAATATCCCAAATGTCCGAACCCTGGCTCATAAGATAGGCTCGCATGCGAGTCTTCCAATAATTATAGCCATAGGCTTCCAAGGACGGGACCTTGCCAGGAGACGTCATGGTCACTACCGGGGTTTAGAACCGGTTAAGGTATGGAAAACCCCTAACCAAGCTTGATACC